>JARBES010000132.1:753316-764474 GCA_030265145.1 Strongylocentrotus pallidus | reverse complement strand
TGAAAGTCATTTTTTCATGTAAACACATGGCTGGCAGATTTTAATTTTTTTTTCGTTAGACATAATTCTTAGCAAGCGGTTATAATATCAATACAGATACATGCAGTAAACCCCCATACAAAAACGAGTGGGTAGATGATGCAGCTTTATCAACATGGTCTTCTTTGTTCTAATATCACATGACAATTAATGCAGTGCTAATAGTTACCTTTATATCCAGTAGTATTACATGTATTTACAAGCTAAACCTCTTTCAAGACCTTAGACTTCTCACTCTCTCTCTCTCTCTCTCTCTCTCACTCACTCACTCACTCTCCATCCCTCTCTCATACAGACAAAAAACATTTGTAATAGTCTACCCAGATGATCCTTCATTAGAATGCTGGTACTACTAAACACAGAACCATTACAATTGTCTGCTGGTACAACTTTTAATTTTCAAAAACACAAGACATATTGAAGCTTACAAGATGGTTACATGAAAGGAATGGGAAGGGGTCGGGGTTCTGCATTCTCAAAGTTTTGGCAATTAGCTCTGTTTTATCAGATCCTCTTTCTAGAATTTGTAAATAATCTTGCAAAAATAAAGGCATTTGGTCGCCAAGTCTCTATGTTTAGCTACTGAAAAGTTGGATAGCAAATTAGTTTCCAAATAGAAGCAGAAGAAATAAGGTGGTTGTTTGGGAGATCTGTTACCCCAAATCACATCCTATAACTCTCCTACGCTGGCTTTCTACATATATCCTTTTGATGTCCAATTAGTTAGAGTACTTTAGGAATATTATATGAGGTATCACAGTATCTTTACTATCCATAGTTTGATTTCCTTCTACAACAATCAAAGCAAGAAATAATATATGGAAACCAAAATGAGAGAAAAAAAAGCCTTGTTTCTTTTTATCTACAAAACATATGAACTATACAAAAGTGCTTTGTAAGCCTACTAACTGGGGCATTAAATGCCTAGTGCTTTACTCTCTACAATACAAAAAATAGTCAGGAATACAAACATAATAATCAGTTAGTAGTACGTATAAATGCGACAACAAAAATCCAATATAATAGCATTTTAAAAAAAGGTGCTGCGTAAAACACAGAGGTGATAGTCAAAACTTGTGCATGTCTGTCTAACATGTCTATGTCTTATTTACTTTTATTTCTATTTTGGCCCATTTTTGCATTTAACAACATGATAAGCAAGTCAATTAAAAAACACATTTAAGCACCGTTATACAAGGTAAATTCAAATGATGTAAATATATATGATATGTAAATACACGCAGCAACTAGGGAAAAGTATCTTCATACAATGAATGATAAATACAATGACTAACATACATGTAGTACAAAAATCTACAATTTACACACAAAAATAATCTGTGTAATACTTCATTTCATCTCCTATGCATTATATATCATGCGTTTACACCGATCAGCTAAAATCTAAATAATTCCTTGCATCAACATCTCTATATAATATCAACAAATTTTGTGACATGAATTTGTCCATTTCAGTATATTTCAAAGTTATTTATTTCCGCACATGGAAACCCACACTTCAAAATGGGTTCTAAAACAGTAGAGTCTTCACAGAGTTCACTGAAAGAAATATCAAGTCACATTTTTACCTTAATAAAAAACCAACTGATCAGTATCACTTTAAAGAGCTCCATCTAAGTAAGACCCACGTCTTAAGCAGTTTGGTTTAATATATCTCTGAAATCATGATGCAAACTTGAAGCTCTTATATTCTTTTTACTTTAAATTGTCAGCCTCTTCAGTGATTCACAAACCATTGTGATAAATCATCTTTAACATAAATGTCACAGTGGTCTCAAAATCACAAATTACCAATATTGAGTTTTATGAAATAGGACTTTCTCTCATCCCTTCTAATACCATTTCTGGTGACATTAATCAAAATCACATTACCATATGTCAAAGGTCGCAATCACCCCTATATCAAAGGCCAAATCTACCCATTGAAGCTTACTAATATGGAGGTCACAGATAATATAGACAGACTGAAGACAAGGTCACTTGCTGACATTACAGATATACAGAACACACACAGACTCTCTCAAAGGCTAGTCTTCTATCCACAACAAGTGTTTTTTTTTTCTCAATATTATTTCACGATTAGACCACATCTAGAATATGCAGCAGCGGCACATGAACCTTCTAGAAGACTAGCATTAGCCTTAAACCAAGGTGAAAAAGCACACTACTATATAAAGTCATACATATATACGGTGCGTAGTAGATACTAAGGTATTTCATCTTGGTCTATCTTTATCTAAATGTATACAATCATTATACTGCCTACGTAAGCAAGGTGTACAACATATATTCATGGTGCATATTGGTTGATTTTAGTCTTTATATTTACAGGTTTTGCCTAAAATCAGGCAGCATTTTATACACTTTTTTCTCAATATTCACAAGTATACAAGAGACAGTCATTCATAATGAGGTTTTTCCTTAAAACTTTGTTATAAATTTTTGTACACTAAACACTCTCCCATCACTCAAAGAGAAAAATTTGGCAATGTTATTTAGATAATGTAGAAATTGAAATGAACAAATAATAATCAATACCGAAATGCCCATGATGACAACCCAGTTTATTGTTCTATTAATTCACTGTCCAAGATTAGAGCACTGAATACCATTATACATTTGAGCTGAAATTCATTTTTTAATTCATTACAGTAAAACTTTATCCACAACCCTAAAACCAAACATGCACAGCTCCCCACATAACCATTAATCTTTGTTTCTCACAATGTCTCACCAAATCAAATAGCGATCATATTAGTCATATAAGCTTCCAGTCAATTTGTTATAAAAGTAAATGAATGTTACAATTTCAATAATACAGTAGTAGTTGGTCACAAAGAGGTATTCAAATTAAAAAGAGCAAAACTGATGTCCTTTAAGTAGAAGTATTTTAAACAGAAAAAAAAAACTTACACATTGACTAAGGACAAAAAAACGGTTCTCTTGAAAATATATGTATCTCTCAGCCTCACTAGACAAGGAAACAAGAAGATTTCATGGTGAATAATTTGGTCATTTCATAATCTTAACATTGAAAAAATTTCAATTGGAATACTGATATATATATAATTTCATCATCAATTTAAAAACAACCACAAACTCTATAACAACTACCCGCAGTACTAATTATATCCAAATTGAATGGCTGGTATCTCATCTACTTTACAACACATAAACATTCATTCAGCCATTGTTCTTCAAGCTTTATGGAATACCTCTTAAAACATTAGCAGTGATAAATCTTGGCATATTCTTCTTTCTTTCTCTCTCTCTCTCTCTCTCCACTAAGAGAATAAAGTCTTGGGCTCTTCATTTGGCATTCTCTTCATTACAAGCAACCCTACATATATTTTGGCATTTTTTAATCGCATTCCTACTGATATACTAGAGGTAGATGCTCTATGTAAATAACAAGCCTTGGCTGGCAAGTCAATCTTTTCTATCCTAGATCATTAAACTAGTCCTTGCCTGCCATCTTCCAACCAGTTCACTATTTTTACAATACTTCTGAAACCTCTTTTCATTTTGGCACACATAGTTTGACTTTTCATCTGTCCAATCCAAACAGATAGCACATACAATCTTCAGCAATGCAGATCAAGTCTTGTCTATATTCATTTGACAGACAAACAGGTAACCGAAGGCAAGCACCCTCAAATGTTTTTAAAAATACATCGATCAAAATAAAAAGGAAGATTATTGGTCATATTTCATCTGAGTTTTCTCATATTTTGTTACATCTTAAAACTTTTCATGAATGAAAGAAAGTTTGAACAGTCTAACTCTTGGAGTGGGGGTGTGCATTGAGATGTTTTTGATGCCGTTTTTCTTTCTTTTCTAGTTTTCTAACGAGTTTGTGTTGATGTGTGGGGGTCTTAATATGCGTCTTGACATCTTCAGCCGTGAAGAGCGCCTCACGGGGACACAGTTGGCACAAGAATCGGTTGGACGGTAGCTTCTCAACGGTTTCCTCCACGTTGACCACTTTACCCATGTAGCACTTGGTGACCTGATGAGAGGTCACCAAGTCAACGTCTGTAAAGACACGTTCACATTTCTTACAAAGGTAACGATTTGTGGAGGAATTAGGCTGTAGAATATAATCCTTCTCTTTGTGTTTATCACCATGTTTAGACTTGTGGTGGTGGTGATGGTGGTGGTGCGAGGAGGATGACGATGTTGGTGTTGACTGGTTTTGCTGCTGCTGCTGCTGCTGCTGCTGTTGTTGCTGCTGCAACTGTTGTTGTTGTAGCTGCTTGAGTTGCTGCTGTTGCTCTTCAGGTGTTTTTCCCATCAGGCCATGTAACTGTGCTGCAGCGAGGGGGTTGGAAGCATAGGCCTGTTACAAAAATAATAGACATGCAAACAAACAGTCCAAAAGTGACACAACAAAACACAACAAACTAAAAAGGAAAGAAAATGGGACTACATATCAAAGAAGGGCTCTGTAGAGGGTTGTAAGTAAAGACTATCAAACTAGACAAGTAAATGCTTGGTCAGGTCAACAATACCATGGAAACTGGAAAACTATCAGAACAATTTAGAAATAGTCAACACTTCACTGCAAGAGGGATACCAAATGAAAATGACCAGTAAATATCTTTTAGGATAGGGTTGTCTTGAGACACGACATAAAAACAGTAAAGGTAGGACTAAAAACAGTTCAGATAAAAACTTAGTTCGTGCACTTCTTAACTAGATCCATGTGTTTAGAAAATAACACGGCAAATGACAAACAACTCTATTTAAACTAAACATGCAAAGAAATCAAAACAATCATGCACCATGCCAACATGGACACACAAAACTCAAATGAGTCAAAATATACATCAAACTACTTTGTCTTCGTTTCTTCACACCCTTTTAAGTTCAGTCGAACATTTTCCATTCGTACTTTCAGTTATTCAATTGAAAAAGTAATCAAATTATTTTGTTGCCATCCGTACATTTTATTATAACAGGGATAAAGAACATACAGTGTGTGTTTTGTGCTTGACTGATTTCTTTCTTCCTTTTATGTTTCTACCCAAAAATGTTAATGCCCTTATCATTCAAGTTGGTGATTTTATGCAACAATTTTCTTCCCAAACCCTTATTGTGAAACTGAGGTTTAACATCAACTTACCTGTAGTATATGAGGAGGGATGGCAGCTGTAGCAGCAGCGTGTTCCTGAGCATAAAGCATCTCCAGACCGACCGGGTAGACAGGATACATCATAGGAACCTGGGAATAGTAAGGAGACATTCCACCATAGAGGTATGACATCAAGGCAGCATCATTAGGATTGACTCCCATCTGAGCTGCTGCTGCTGCTGCAGCCGCTGCTGAGGTGGGTACATTGGCCTGGCTGGAGGAAGGTTGTGGTTCTCCTGCTTCAGACTTGATAGAGGATTTGACAGAAGAAGGTCTTGAGTCTTTACCACTCTTACTAGATGATGATCCTGGAGCTGACTGTGAATGAGGAGGAGGAGGAGCACCTGCTGAAGCTGCTACATGCTGGTAATGAGATGCTGGTAGCTGAGGGTTCAACATCTGAGCTTGCATGGCCTGAAGAGCCTGCATCTGAGCAGCAGCTACAGGACTCAGGTTCAGAGAAGCAGCAACTGAAGCAGGGGAAGGACTACTCAATGGCTGGCTTGAAGATGAACTGGGTGCTGCTGACTGGCTACTTTTTCCTGGTTCAAGTTTGGGCATGAAGAGATTGGATTCTTCAGTCTCATACTTCTCAAGTTCTTTACTAACATGAAGCCTTACATGTCTTACATGTGATTCAGTAAAGACGTGGTCACGTACTGACATTGAGCTGGAGTATTTCTTCTTGCAGATTTTACATTCATGGCCATCTCCAGTTGCTCCTATCATTCCAAAATGCTTGGTGACGATACTTTTGCCCTTCTTGTCCTTTGCTCGACAATTCTGGAACCAAACTTGGACTACCCGCCTTGGAAGCCCTATTTCTTGCCCAAGGAGTTCACACTCATGGATGGTGGGAGTACGATAGTCGTTATAACAGTGCTTCAAGATTTTCAACTGGAGTACGGACATCTGAGTTCTGTATCTTTTAAGCCCCCTTTCCAGGTCATCAGCATTGCTGTAAGAATCCTCACTGCGATCCATTGAGCCAGCTTCTGATATAGCATCTTCCCCTGTGATACTGCTTGTGGGAGAGAGCAAATATGAGTCCTTCGGTAACTTGTCCAAGACTATGTCAGACTGTGCAAGAGCTCCATCGCTCTCACTACCTTTATGGCTAGATATCCGTGACTGCATTTCTCTCTCATTTTGCTCCTCCCATCTCTTCACTTCATTTCTTTCATCAAATCTCCTCTCCTCACTTCTGTCTCTTGAAACCCTTTGGCTATATTCCTCAAACCGGCTGCCACGATCTCCATCCTCTGAGTAGGTGAGCTGTCGACTGTCATCACTGTACAAGTAAGGATCACTGGCTCTGCTATCAATATGTCTGTCATCACTGCCAGCACTACTTCTACCAGCCTCCATCTCCAGCGCATGCAGTGTTTCTGGACTACATGCCTGAGCAATGATGTGGTCTACCTGGGCACTGTTCTGAATCTTGTCAAAATGACGCACCTTTATATGAGCCTCGAGGGCAGACTTCACTTTGAAGGCAGCTTTACAGAAGGGACATCTCATGGACGGTTGTAAGGCTGAAAGGCGAAAGAGACCTTTGCGTTCCCTGGCCCTGGTATTCTGGAACCAGACCTGAACAACTCGCTTCTTGAGACCGACTTCATCGGAGATGACATCAAGCATCTTACGGGTTGGATTGCTGTCTTCTTGGTATTTGGCATACAGGATGTCAAGTTGAGCTGGTGAGATGGTGGTACGCAACCTTTTGTCTTTCTTAGGATCCGATTCAGAACTACTTTGATCAGACGACTGACCAGCAGCTTCATCACTTGTGTCTGAGTGCTTGGACTTTGTTGGTGAACCTGCTCCACTGTTGGTGTTTATGTAGTTCATGTATTGCTCAGTTGTGAGACCATTGAAATCATAGGGCATGTACATCATGTTGTAAGGGACCTGCTGTGGCATGTAGCTATTCATGATCTGCATCCCCATCAGATGAACTTGCTGATGTTCTCGCCATTGTTCCAACTGTGGGAATGCCACCTTGCACTGCTCACACTTGTAATGATGTCCGCTTTTAGATGGCTTCTCTCCCTCTCCTTGACTTGTCTTAGAAGATGACGATGAAGACGACGGGGACTTGTGTTCAGATTTAGTCCTGGTAGGTGTTGGTGGGGTTGGTTCAGGGGTGTGCTTTGGGGTGGTTGGTTCTGGTGATATCTTGGTAAATGAATCCTTAGTAAATGGATCAGGACTCACAGCACTTAGATTAGGAGGAATAATTGTTGGACTGTGCTGAGAGCTCCCACTGCTTGTACTCAGACTGCTGTATTTATAGCAATGTTGTTTCTGGTGCTTAATCAATTCATAGAATCTTTGAAACACCAACATGCACTTGTTGCATTGGTAGTTCAAACCAGGTGTGCGTTTATATCTTCCACTCAAGCCATCTGGATCAGGATTACCTTCTGGTGCAGCCTGATTTTCAAACATCTTCCTTGCTTTTTGCCTTGCATTCTGGAACCATACCACAATAACTCTTGGGCTGAGGTTTAGCATTCTAGATAGGTGGTCGAGGTCATCATCTTTAGGGTAGGCATTGCTTTCGAAAAACTCCTGTAGAACTTTAATCTGGTAGTCTGTAAACCTTGTCCTCCCTGATCGCCGCATGGATTTTGAATCACAAGAGCCAGCAGAGCTACCTGAATGATTGGTTGGAGAGATAACACATCGAGGGGCCATGGGTGAGATTGGAGAGGACAGTGGAGATGTCATGTCTGAAATGCTCGAGGTTGGGGTGTTAGGAGCTGAGGTTACAGTATGAGGTATAGCAGCATTTGGCATTGAGATTCTCAGGTGTTTATCAGTAAGCAAATCCTCATTATGCATCATCATCATCATATTCCGCTTTGAGTCTTCAGCTGCTTTATTGATACTTTCCTCATTAATATCCTTGACTTCCTCCATGACCGTATCATGGTGTAGTTCTGGATGCTCCTCTGGAGCTGTATCTGGACTTTTATCTTTAAGCTCCTCTGCAGCAGTTTCCATCTCGGATGTTTCCAATTTGGGCAAAGATGGTTCTGGCATGACTGAAACAATAGGACTCATAGGCTTGGGTTCCTTCATAACAGTGGCTGGAGGTAACGTGGCCATAGCTTGTGCTGCTGCTGCTGCTGCTGCAGCGGCTGCAGCTGCACCAGGTGGTGGGGTCTGTGGAAGTGGAAGAGGAATCTCTTGCTTGTATGGTTTGACCATAGCCTGTTCTGCTAAAAATCTCATACTGGGGCTTGAAGAAGCTCTGAATGGATCCATTTCCAAATGTTCCTTCTCCATTTCTCTGGCAGTTCTTTTCTCTAAGGATCCACCAGTCAGCACCTCGCTACTTTCCCTCTTCTTAGGTCTTTCAATGTCCAGCAGTGATGTTGTTGGAGGGTTGTTGAAGTTATATGGTGAGTCTTTATTCCTTTGCCTCTCCTTGAACAGAGTGTTTCTGAACCAGTGCTTGATGACTTTATGTGGCAGACAAGACTTTTGAGACATCTCAGCAATTGCTTCTTCTGATGGAGAATTGTTAATGTCAAAGTATGCCCTCAGGATTTTCAGCTGATCATCAGTGATTCTTGTACGAGCTCGTTTGGGGGACTTCTGCTGTAGGTAGTTAGGATCCAAGTAGGGTGGTAATTGTTGCATACCTGCTGGGCCGAGATTAGGCTGCTGAGGAAGGTTATGCATGTGTTGGACACCAGATACAGCAGAAACAGAAAATGGTTGAGCAGCAGTGGGTTGAGTCCCTGAAGCATTTGAACTAGCAGGCTGCATGGCTTGCATCATGGCTAGTTGATATGGGCTAACAGGAAACACTTGAGGAGGTGGTGGTGGTGGTGGGGGCATAACCTCAGAGGCCGATTGATCTTGAGCTGTTAACATGTGATCACCTGAATTCATTACATGTCCATTCACAAGGGTTTCTTTTGGATCTTCTTTCTCTGATTTGATCTTTTGAACCAGCTTGGCAGGATATAAGTTTTCTTCTTGCTGCTGGCTAGTTTCCTCTTCAGTCCTTGACAGCTCATCATCCTCTTCATCGTCTTCCTCATTTAGTTCATCTTTAAACAACTCTGTGTACTTCTCAATCACATCATTTGGCAACAACTTTTTGTGAATCTCTTCCATATGAGCCTTATACACCCAGACACTAGAGAACTCCTTCTTACATCCTTCGCAGAAGAACTTGTCCTCATAAGCTATGCTAGATGGCAGTCCCATTGCAGATTCATTAAATTGCTGAACAAGATCAAACCCATAGCTCTCAAGCAACTTGCGCTGAATGGCTGATGTTCTGATCCTCCTAGCATTGGGTGCTTCAAGAGGCTTTGCAACAACACTTGTTGTGACAGTGGTAGTGGCTGGTGTGACTGAGGTACTCGCTGTAGATAGCTTCTCAGCAGTAGGAGTTGTTGCTGTACTGGTGCTGGATGATGGGGCTTTTGGACAGGTCTGCTGATGCTGAGCAAGTGCTTCGTGACTTGGCAGCACTGAGCCACATAAAGCACATGAATACATACTGGGTGAGAGTGGTATCTGGGCAGGATACATCATGGCAGCTGAAGGTGAGAAGCTCTGCATCAGCATCATTGATAGAGCATCTTGAGAGAGCAATGCAGCCACATTTGGGTCAGTACTTTGACCAGGAACACCAGACAGCTGAGCAGCAATCTGTTGTTGTAACTGAGCTTGATGAAGTTGTTGCAGTTGTAATGCTTGCTGGAACTGAAACTGTTGATAGTAAGCATGTTGAGCCTGTAGATGGGCCTGCTGAGCTTGTAACAACTGTTGTTGCTGTTGATGCTGTGAAGGTACCTCAGTACTAGCTGCAGGAGACTTAGGAGGTTGTGGTTGGTGTGGTTTCTGTTGCTGATGTTTTTGCTTCTGCTGTTGTTGCTGTTGGACATGACTTGGTGATGATGTTGGGAGGATGGTTCCACCAACACCAAGAACCAATTGTTCTCCTTCATCCTTGTCTGTAGTACTACTGGAAGTCTCCTGTTTGGCAGCTCTGCTCTGATGCAACACAGATCTCATGTGAGTGTCAAGGGTTGACTGTTGACTGTAAGCTACCTTACAGAGACTACATTTGAAGGGCTTGTTGTCTCCATGATCATTAGGAATCTCTGGCTCTATAGGCTCATTCAAACTCAGTTTCAACTTGTGGAGATGAGATACTGAGTTGTAGTGGACAAGAAGAATGCTCTTTTGGGTAAAAGATTCTCGACAGACATCACATTTGTATGGCCTATTAGGGTCCATGTACTTGTCCATGGAAAATGTTTGAGCTGCCCTATCTCCTTTGCGATGAAAAACGGTTTTGTTGTGGCTGCTCAGTTCACTTTGCTTGGAGAAGCCTACTCTACATCTCTGACACTTGTACTTCTTGAAAGGATCCATGAAGCTACCTTCTTCAGGTTTAGGTCCATCCATCTCCATATCATCCATATCTCCATCCCAGTCTGTTCCATCTGTTCCATTACAGCTTGAGAATGGATCCTCAACTTTGAATAAATTTTGTTGGTCCATTTCTGGTGTTTGGTCATTTGGTCCATTGTGGAGCAGTCCAGCAATATCACCATTTGGCATGGAGGTGAGCATCTGCAAGACATCTGCTTGATTTAGATCTGGGTGGGTTGTCTCCAAGTGACTCTGTAGGTTTGACATAGAACGGAAGACTTTCTGACATACCACACACTTGAGGTTGACCTGTCCAGGGTTTGCCTCTGCACTGGACACCTCAGGCTTGATGCCTGGAAGCTGATGTCGTTTAACATGAATTTCCTTGAAATGGACTTGCAAACCAGATGCAGTCTTGAAATACTGATTGCAGCCTTTCTTCCAACACAAGAAACCTGGGCCATTGGGTGTGTCCTGTTCTTTCAAAGGACAGAATTCACTTTGATGACTGTAGAGTAGGTCAATGTTGGAGAAATTCTTATGGCAATTTTGGCACCT
>JARBES010000131.1:34056853-34073463 GCA_030265145.1 Strongylocentrotus pallidus | reverse complement strand
ACATGACATATTCATAATTCCTGCAAAGTTCTACATAATTTGAGGTTGGCTGCAAAAGGGACATAGTATCTTTAAGGGACAGAAAATGCGTTTAAAAAAGTCCCCAAGTTATCTTCTACAGAGTTGTTGGAATGAATGTACGCCCTTTTCTTGTAAGCTCTTTAAATATATACATTACATAGATATAGATAGTATATATGATAAACCTTAATTTTTGTGTGCGTCTCATGCGTTTCTTGAAAAAGGATAACATCTGCGTGAGTGTTCACGTTTACGTTAAATCCCATTAAGAAGGTTCGGAATTACTCAAAATGCTAATGTCATATGGTGATTGACTTTGAAAAGCAAATCTGTTTTGATGAGTCGTGATATATGAGCCCCCAAATACTTGGTATTGACGTCGTAGAAATTCCTTGTCTTGCTGAGGCAGTCTCAAATATCTTCTGTTGACGTTTGTATTTGTGAAGTTCATTAATCATTCCTCATTTGTCATGACAAAAACGAGTAAGACGATAGAGTAAGAAAGAGGCAGATATAGAGATGGGGAGACACACACACACATATAGGCACACACGAGTTCATAAGCATACGCACACAAACACACACAAACACAAACACACACAAACACCCACACCCACATACCGCACAGAGAGCAGAAGAGGGAGAGTCGAAAAGAGAAACAAGGACAGGGAGGGAGAAGGAGTCCCATGAGACCGATATTTTATTTTATCTATCTTTTTTTGATTCTTTTTGTTTTGGTCTCGTGGGCTGTCGGTTTACCTGGATGACTCATCCAGATCCAGAAGAATATTGAGACATGATTATAGGCCTGAACATGGGACTATGTTTCTAATTGTTCCGGACTGCCACTACAATTATCTTTTGCATAGGACCTACATGACGACTAATTGCTACGAAGATTTAAAAAAAATACAAATGACAAAAACAACAACAAACAAACAATATATATATACCACGGCAACGTTGGCATATTATCTACTCCACCGAACAAAGCATTGTTCCGCTGAGCAGCTTCATGAGTCCAGTCCTTTAACAACATGCATTATCAGCTTCCTACAAAGAAGTAATGCATGAATGATTAGGCAGAACAACTGAAAAAGTAGTTTGATTGTGATGATGATACGAACTGATGCTTTCCTCTGCTATAGGGAATGGAGTAAATGAGCCACTTGGGAATAGTACAGGTTGATATTACAGGTTTGTAAAAACAAATGAATATGAACAAGATTTTCACCATCGTGGAATCCTTTTGGGAGATATTATATTGTTGTATCAGATTCATCATCCGTTCTGATTTTTGACCTCAATCACTAGACACCCGCCTATATCACCTTATATAGGTTTGCTCTGAATTGATTCTTGGACGACTTAGGTCCTTGATAAAAATAGCAAAATGAAAATATTGAATACCAAAAAAACCTTACCCTTCTAAACTGCTTTTAAAAATACTGGTGCATGCAGATATGGATATATTGTTATGCAGATAACAATCTTGTCATATCGAGAGTGACATCAAGGTTTCCACGTTCCTTTTGATAACCAGTTATATCAGGTCTGTCTAATTATAAAACGACTTTATCAGTCAAAGGAAGGACGATTAAATGGGGATTTCCCTTGAGAAGTTTAATATTAATTCTTCCATCCATCGTCCTACAATCTGACGTCGAATTATAAAACATCGTCATGAGCGAAATAGTAATTGGATTTTATCTTTTTTCTTCGAATCTGGAAATCAGTCATCATCTTTGTCAGGCAATTATTCATAGAAGAACAATTGAGAGTAAAAGCGTAACTCAATCTCGCGACGACCTGCTTACACTGATAATCGATCACTGATGCAGAGTAAGGGTGGATTTTGGTAAGCAAGTGTAAAAGATATTGTGAAAGTGAAACTAGAATTATTCAACTAACCTGGAAATGAATAAATAATTTACCGAAATAGTAACATGATACAAAATCTCGATGCTTTCTTAGCCTTTGGCTTGAATCAGTGACAACCTGTTTTATTGCTCCTAGGTCGAATGGTCTCCAAAGACAACCAGTGTATCAATACAAATCGAACATGAAATGTGATTTATTACAGGCAGGAGGTAGAAATACAAAGAATATATACCTGCAACACGATCTGAGGTTATTACAATATTTGTACATGTTATACATCACGGTTTCTATTCCATGTTTGTGCGCCTGTATACATTTAGTAGAGATAGACGACCAGGAAGGCGATATTTAACCTCCCATAACAGTGTGTGTGTGTGTGTGTGTGTGTGAGAGAGAGAGAGATAGAGAGAATGAATAGGCAGAAAAAAGAAGCTGAAAAGAAAAGAGAAAGAGAGATGGGAATGTAGAAAATGAACGATAAGGTCATTTTCATATGTCTTTACAACAAAATATCACATTTTATTGATTCGAAGGTTATTCCCGGTTCTCAAGAGAAGTTATATGAGTTTTACCCCCCCCCCCACTTTTATGTAGGTTGTCAATCCATTGTCCGTCTCTCCAGCTAAACATTAACCTCGACAAATGCAATTATTTTCGTTAGCCTTCAAGACGAAGGTTACTTTTGACCATTTGCAAAGCTTGTAAGGAAATTGTTTGCCGATTATTAATAATAAAGAATAAATTTGGATACCTTCGATTCTTCTTCCCCACCCCCTCCCCCAACCAATAGTCTGTACGAAAATAAAATAAAAAAGAGGATGCTGAATATTAAAGATTCCGATGATTTTGCTTGCATTGATTAGACATCGAATAATAATAATAATAATAATAATAATAATAATATTTAATTTTTCTTTAGCGTTTAATACAAATGTCTCTGAGTAAAATTGTTACATAACACTAACAATTATAATAACGATAGTAACGATAACGATATTAACATTAATATATATATATATATATATTAACGATATTAACAATAATAATAACGATAATAAATATTTTAATTTTAACGATAATATCAATAATAAAAGCGCTGCACCCACATTTATGATCCTGCTGTCATTTACATCGATGCAACAACTTGAAACATATATTTGAGATGGTTTTCTTTGTCTATTCCGAAACAAAGCTAAGATTCATTGGCAGAACATATACGTTATTAACAAAGCTCTTGATATCAGTCACATGTTATGACATCCCCTGAGCACGATTCGATGAAATTATCTCATTTTTATTGACGTCATATTTTTCCACACCCTTGCCTCTGGAGTGCATCTATTTGTCAAATTTCATCAGTCTGTTCTTTTGTCGATTATTATGACGTAGAAGTAGAATCCAAGTGTCTGTTATACATCAATGTTAATGATTGCTTTACAAATGAAATCAATAGCCTACGTCTTCTTTTCGTTTAAAGAACCGATGCTTCTCAATTTGGCAGATATTCAATTTGTTACCCAAACTCCACAGACAACCTAACTGGGTATTTAGGGTAGACTCGACCACTTGGATCAATACTTTTCAGCTTTTACGTTACCGTTATCACAACCTAGTAAATGCTACGAAGGCAGACGACTTTAATCTGAAACTTAGAATTCATCAAGGTTTTACATGTCTGAATTATCGCGTTTATCGCGTTTCGATGACCAGTCTATAGAGTCAGTAAATCAATAAGTATCTCTATAAAGAATTTTTAAATGGTGGTTCAAATCTATCCTCATCTGCCTAGCTAATTGAAAATTGTTTAAAAATTGTTATTCTCCTGGAGCTTATTAGTAAGAGCTTAATAATGGGTAGACATTATTTTGTTTGCCTCCTTTTAGAACTTTTTGAATTTCCAACAAACATGTATCTATCCTGATCAATCGTAAAATGTAACATCTAAGCCACCATAACTAGTGATCTGTCGATTAAACATACGTTTAAGCACATGTAGTCAGTCATCCGAATATCTTCATCAATAATTGATATCCCATTATCAGAATTCTCGAAAACTTTATCAAATAATGATACTGAGATATGCAAAAATTGAAGTTTATCTTTTTTATCATTCGCTTATTCATGTTTATATTCAACTCATTATATTGTCCTTCTTTGGTTTTTTCTTCTAGCTTTCACCTTATAATAATGTTTAAGACTCATTTTCATAACATTTTTATACTTTTGTTAGTTTTTGTCTGAATAAGATATCATGGTGGTCATTGGAAATAGATTGATTTGACTGCGGCCACCCCTGTGGTATGCTGTGACGTGCTCTCTTTCTTTTGTCGGGGATCTGGTGAAAGGGAAACCTGATCAAAAGCTAGGTGGGCAACTTATGGTCAATGCTTCTACTCTCCATGTTCTCTCGCCTCCCACCACCCCCTCTCTCTCTCCCTCTCTCTCCCTCCCTCTCGCTTTCTCTCTCTCTCTCTCTCTCTCTCTCTCGCGCTCTCTCTCCCTCTCTCTCGCTCTCTCTCTCTCTCTCTCCATCTTTCTTCCTCTCAACGGGAAGTCTAACCTGGAATAAAAATAACTTGGGGTAGAACGCGTGAGAAAAATGCGATGATTCTTAAAAAGAAATCACCGGGTCTTTAATTTTAAAGTTCATCTGTAGCATCTGAACATTTCCACAAACTTTCCAGTGTGTAAGATCGTCACACGCCGATAAGAATATGATTCCAATCGGTTTCTCTTTTTCCCGATCTTGCTACTCCGTATAGATGACTGATGTTTTGCTTCCCTTCACGGTTGTGAGGTTTGGAGAGTCTTTTAGGTCAATCAAAGATTGACCGTTGTGGTAAAGAACCATACCTGGGGAGATAAGGGATCTAGGACAAATCTACATAGCGTATAATAATAAATCGATCAGAATATCTGCACCACGATAAGAGTATTCAATGATATTTGTGAGGAAAAATAAGCAATACGAAATTTTCACCATACATTTATATCACTAGCAAAAACATTTGATTAAAAACATTGAGTAAAACAGATGAAATATTCCAATAGCAATCCTAAAATTTTCGTTTCAAGTCTAAAGAATAAACAAATTTATCGGCAAACAAAAAATGCTGTACAATATTATGGCATATTACTCTGATTTGCAATTAAAAAAAGCATTATCATCTTGCAAAACAAAACAAAATGTTGTAATAGAAAGATCATTTGCTAATAAGTGAAACCATATGATTTTCGTAACTCTCCTTTACGTCGAGGGCGATGATGGTAGTCTTGCTTTACGGCAGAACGAATTTTCTATACTCTTACCAAAGTAGGGTACAAAATGACAACGGTAATTAAACGCAGAGTGAGATTGGTATTGGAGCCACAGAGGATGATTAATCCATGTGTTTTGTCGTTAATATGGATTTAAATTTGAGGATTCATCAAAGCAGGCAGCTCAGTTCATTTCGTCGAATATGAAATCAGCTGCCAGCTGAGGTCAACAAATTCTTTATCTATATTATCTTAAAATCCATCGACCCCAATAAAAGCTGTGCTTCCCTTGTCATCTATGTGATGTGATATTAACGTATCTATGATCTTTGTTCCGTTCATGAGATTACAAAGATAATGCAATCTTAGCCAAACAGTATAATTATCTGAATCTTTTTGTAATTATCTAATTCGCGAGTTTAAAGACATTGAATAACAGCTGGCAATCCTTTGAACGAAAGGGGCATAGAAAAAAGAAGATAAATATGATATATTGCATGGCGCGTACTTAAGAGTGAAGAAAATGCAATCAGTTATAGGGGATTTAGAAAATGGATATAATTCGACTTAAAATCTATTTACTTGTGACTTTCAAACAAAACCCAACCACGGGAGGACGTTTGAGCGATAACAGTGAAGATTATTTTTTATAAAAAAAACCTTAGCTGTTAAGGTGAAGGATTCCTGGTTAAAAGTTAATTTGTGCAGAGCCAAATACGCATGAAATGAAAGCTAGTGCAATTTAAAAAAAAATATCAGGTCAAATAACCTGGTCACAGAATAAAATATACACATATTAATGTGTATAATACGCATACCAGAGATGGATAGAGATGGGGGAAATCAAGGGAAGGATAAGGTTGAGAAAGAGGGGGAAGGAGGAGGAGGTGGAGAGAGAGAGAGAGAAAGAAAGAGAGAGATATAAGAGTGTGAATAGCTAGAGTAAGTGCAATAATAACATTATTCCTTTAGGGTTCGCTGAACGAAGTGATATGATCTAAGTTGACATATATGGGTAAGAGCAGAGGAAACACGCAGAGAATCAAATACATCAACGTCTTCCTCAATATATCATTGCTATCTTGAAGTGTGTTCTGCTTTTAAAGAACACTAAACTAGGCTTCACTTGAATATGTTAATCGTCTCTGATTCTAATGACATTCACGGTGACTACGACATTCTGCAGTCAATCTATATGGTAATTCGAGATATGATTAGCAAAATAACAAATACAAGAAATTTCATTGACTCTGCGATAAGTCGAAGGGTTGTAAGTATTCAAATTAGGAAATTTCGCCCGAAAGTTGTTAATCTATTCCTTGAAGTACAAATCTAAAAGAGTTTCGTATTTTTTTCTCTGTATCGTTTTAAATTCAGAACCTTATTAATATATGAATACTATTTTCTCCTTTTTCATTCTCCCTAATACAAAGGTGAACATACCAGGGATTTCTGACAGATTCAGGATGTGGTATGTGTGGGGGTACACCACGTAAATGTCAAAGGTATTTTATCTATAAATCTAATGCAAAGCTTATTTGTTATGGATATAGAATTCCTACAAGTAAAACACAAACTTTACGGGGTAGAAGACAAACTTGGGGTCTGAACGTGCAACGGAGGTTTAAATTATAATCAATAAAAACAACATTTGAATGCACTGGAGAAGAGTATAGCTTTACATTTAATTTATCGATATAACCGCACGAGAAGACTTAAAGTACAAGTCAGACAAACCAATCAAAAAGTTTAAGCAAAATCGGATAACTAATAAGAAAGTTATGATTTTTTTGAAAAAGAATGTAAAACTATGGAACAATGAGAATTACTACACAAATTGCCAATTTAGTTATCAGTTTGTGACGTTTCCTCACTATTTCTCAATTTCTTTATATAGTTTAATCTCTTTAATTTCTCTTTTTATCCCCAAAAACTTGATTTCCCCATGCCTTTGCTCAGGTTATATGATTTGTATTATATTGCGTGCATGACATTTCACCAAAACATGTATGAGCTTTGAAGAATTTATACTATTTTCTAAATATCGTACATTCATAATTATTTATTTTTATATAAAAAGTTAATCAAAATTCACATATTTCATGATTTAACTGGAAAAAAATACTCTATATTAGTGCATTCACACAAAAACACATTACTATCAATCTAACTTGGATGCTGGTGTGAAGAAATAAGATTCTTAGGGGGAAAATAGACAATATTTATTATCAATATAAAGAAAACAATTAGTGGATAGTGAGGACATGACGTCACAGACTCATGAGTGAGTCTCCATTTTGTCTTGTGATTTTCATTGTTCCAAAGTTGTACATACTTTTTCATTTCTTATTAGTTAAACTTTGTTTGATTGGTTTGTCTAATTTTTCTGCCTCTATTGAAAGTAAGTTATTTTTGGAGTGGACTTGTCCTTTAAGGAAAAACATTGTTGATTTGTACTTCGTACTGCCACATAAAGTTCGTCTACTGGCAATTACCACGTTCATGTGAAATTCAGAGCGAATCTTGTTCATCTACTTATTATTCAAATCATATTCATTTATTTATGTATTTATTGCAACCAAAAGGTCGGATTTCAAAGAAATTATACAATGACCGTATATAGATTAAACAAAGTGTGTTGTATATAAATAAATGAACAACTATGTGGTGGCTCCAATCAAATTGTTACACAATATCAAATCAATGTTATGCTAGTATAGATACATTGACTGCTATGAGAGGCTTCGTTGTTTTTAAAGTATAGGCTCAAGGGGACGTTACATCCTGACATGACCCCGAGGTGCGCCTAGGGGTCAGTATAGAAACATCTATGCTTCAAATATTAAAGCAGTCGATATATCTTGTTTATATACCGAATTCACAAACAAATCTACACAGAATTCTCACCTTATCCTTTTCTTGAGTAAGGACTGGTTAGGACATCACAGAAAATCTGAGACACTGTCTGTAAATCTTCGCTGGAAGGTTGCCTGAATGGTGCGATCATTCGGGAATCGCAGACAAGAAGCACTGTTTGGTATCCACGCTCGCACAAAGAAACTTTTTATACTCAAACCAATGGGGATCTCAGCAAAATTTATATATGCGGCCCGGTACCCGGGGCAACGGGCATCTTTAAACAAAAATATTAATCGGTAGGCGGGCATGGCTAAAATCACGACTCCAATTTCGACCAATCTGATGAATAAATTCTTTCAACAAACTAAAGAGAGGTATATAAAACTAGATATCAGCTTATGGGTACAAGATTGCACACAAATTATGATGAAGGAAGATAGTAAACATTTGACTCAATTAATAATATATTAATTTTTTCTCTAAAAATTATAACCTGTGTTTCTCATTATCAAAATTTGTATATCACATTATAGACAGAAATTTGGGACATTTATATCAAATATAATAGTCTATTTTTAAGTAAAGCTTAAATTTACATTAAAAAAACGCTTATGATGTGAGTAATATGCAATCATGTCTCATTTTGTGACAGACCTTGCAAGAATAATAATCATTATCATTATATAGGACGCACCTCCTGGTATGTTAGTATGCCTGCCAAGCAAGTGAAATGTCATGACAAAAGACTTATGCTTTGATGTACCATTAAATAAAGTTAAACTAAAAGAAGATGTTTTTTTATTATGCGAATTATTTAGAAGTAAAAAACTTTGTAAATCGAGGATGATAGATCTGGTGCCTCTGTGGAACTTGAATCGATGTCTCGTTGAATTGTGGCAATAAGAGATAAAATATAAAATGTGCTAACCTTTGGTGGGAATACAGGTATAGGATTGTAAAAGGGAAATCCAATATTAGTAGCAAACTAATGTAATAGAAACATAAACGTGAAAGTGAAGTACATTGGTGATTTTTTTAGAAATTGTGATCACTTTACATATTATGGGAACTTCGAATTGGCTGACACGATGATTTCACTCTCATACAGTGTGAACCATCTTCAAATTTGTTCCAACACAAAAACTAACCAACATGTAATTTTCTTTCAAAATGTATGACTAGGGAGGATCTTCTCTTTCCAGAGGACCTATAATGATATGATATCTGTAACATACTTTGAGTAGTGCCCCTAGAGAGGAGGCACTTTGGAGAAAAACAGAAATCAATTATATTTTATTTACATGCCAAACTTGAAAGGCGCCGATGAATACTTCACAATTCACTGATCAAATTCAAAATTCGCATAGCTTTTACAGTTATTCATATTTCAAAAATTCATAACTCCGTTATGATTGGTCCGTTTTCTTTCAAACTGTCGGCATTCTGTTTCTCTGATTTGTTTACTTTCATACAAATAAATATATTAAAAAGGTTGAATTTCCCTTTAATCGAATTCAGTCCAAATTAACTTAACGTATATTTACATACACGTATGGAATAATAAATAAATAATAGCTAGATTGACTTTATTGGTACGATGTCTATTAAATTATTTTATTTTAAATTGTGTCTGACAGGATTCTGTCACCCATGGTCGATATTCAGTTTGTAAACGAAACAATTCCTAATCAGTAATGAACCTTTCTCAATTTAAACGTTAAATGTGATGGCAATATTGGTATTTAGGAATGATTAGACATAGATCTATTCCTACTATGACTAGGCCTATCTCTCATACATTTACTACTTCTGTAATATCTGTTGTAAGTGGAGATAAAAAAATGGCAACATATTGAGAAGGTGTTGCTATCACATTGCACAAAAGAGTTCGTTCAACTCGATGATTCCACGGTGACACAACATTAACCTGATTGCTAGCTCTTTAGTCAGGCTCTATGATGAAAACAGAACTGAATGCCTAAAATGTCATCCAACCAATTCTATTTTTATAAGACCAAACAGAATAACATCAAATTATGACGTTAAGTCAATACAATTGGTGAGAGACCCCCTCCCTCCCCACACACATACACACATATTTACAAATATAAGTGTATACATGTTTATAGGATGTGTCGAGCGGAATGTATTTTCATAATGTGCAATAGTGAGTAATTTAGCTTTTCAAATTAAAATACCCATAAACGAATGGAGGATAGAGAAAAGACTTATAAAAGACCGATCGAATTACCGACTGTGGTTTGGACGGTTAAGGATATGAAAATGTATTTATGCAAATTGCAAAAATGTTATCTTCGATTTGAATGTAAAACTTAGTTATCAATTTTGATTGGGAAACTCTATCATCGTAATTTCTTTTAGTGTTTTGTTTATGTAATTGTCTCATTCATATTACATTTATGAGACATATTGTATTGTATTCTTTGACTTTGCATGTTTTTATGAAATTTAATTCAATCAAAAAAGGGAGTGTATTTTACAAACATCGCTGCCACTGCTGTTATGTATTTTCAAATGCGCCATCTTTCGGTGAATGCGTACGAAGAACTATTTCCGGGTCCTTTACCCAAGCACCATCACGCGCCTGTCATCGGCTGGTGTTGCATCGCATAGGAAGGTAAAACGTATTTATGAAGCAATTTTGCCTGTTCCATTTCTACTTTTAGGTGCTAGAATGTAATGATGCAATGCATGGCCATGCAGCAGCCTTCATACAAGGCTGCATACTTAATTGCGACGTACTTACATGTTGAAACCTTGCCGCAAACTGGGGTGGATATGACAGAGTATGCGGCAAGGCTGCGGCAAAGTATGCTGATAGGTTACCACAGGTCTGCTGCAAGTATGTGGCAAGTATGCGGCAAGTATGCAGTAGGTTTATATGGGATATGAAATTCATGAATATTCATGATAAATAGTATGCGGAAAGGTTGCGGCATGTCTGCGGCAAAACGAATTTGCATGTGAAAATTATGACTGTTTGCGGCAAGTCTGCCGCAAGTCTGCGGCAGGCACATTTTTATGCTATGGGATCGTGGAACATGGCTGTCGACATATTGAAACATTGTGAGAAGCAGATGGTAAAATACGTAAATCTGCATTCGTGTCATTAGTATAAGAAATAAGTTAACCTGCCTTTAAAGTTTTTGACATCTGAATCAAAACCAGGTTTGATTGACTATTTGTATGTGACATTTTTGTCATTACTTATTGCCAATATGTTACTCATTAGAATTAAAAAGTTATATAGAGCACTTTTCTGGAATTGAAGTGTCAAAGCAAGAAGTACATCACCCTAGACATCAAGTAGCATGACGCAATGAACAAGGTGAAGAATGACAGCAGGCATAATGGATCATATCTACTGGCCTTTCCTGTCTCAAAATCCGATTTCCTTAGTGCACATTTTATGAGATACCATAACTTGCCTAAAGTGTTAAGAGCAATGCGACCCACTTTCATGTTATATCTTTCAAAAGTCACTTTGTAAAAAAAAATTATAAAGAAATTATGAATTTATTTTTGCTCCATATATTCAAAGGGCCAATTTTTAATCCCTCAATTGTTAGATATATTTCCTCTGATTTCTCTATGGCGGAGCTGTATGGGTGGATACAACTCCGGAAATGTTCAACTGAAGAAAAATAAAATAAAATGTTAATATCGGTTTTGCCTCTATGGTCTAGAAAAGTATAATCTTTTTACACAGGATGGGGCTTGTTGTGTAGGCGAACTGTAGGACACCTTGAAAGTCTACCCAAGGGCCTTTCAAAGGGCGATCAAATCATCCCGTTTTGGCTTTGTTACAAGGAAGGTAATCTGTGAGTCGTATTTCGTTTAAGTTGTTTATATCGTCTCAATCTACACGTTTTGATGATTTCAAAGTGTAAACCTAATTTACTAACTCATTTTCAAGTACTTTTGTGCGTCACAAATCCATAACAATGATAAAGTATTTCATCTGTAACTCTATCTATTTATTTTAAGACAAATAAATCTTTGTGATTACCCCACGTGGAAAAATTAATGTTTTTGGGAGAAAATTTACATGATCATCATTGAAATTTAGAATTTCTAAACAAAGATTGGCCGGAAATGTGAAAATCGCGCGGACCGTTATGTTTGCTCAACGAGGAGGGGGGAGGGGGTTTATGAGCACCCCCTCCCTTTTGCAAACAAAGAAAAGTATACATTTGTGGTAACTATCTACTTTTTTTTGTTGCCAGGGGTGGGGGCTCGGCTTTTTTAAAAACTTTTTTTTTGCCTGGAGGGGGAACCGGGCCGGTCGGACATCCCCCCCCCCCCCCCCTCTCCGCGAATCTGCGCCTGGTTATAGTAGAAGTAGTAATAGTAGAAGTAGTAGTAGTAGTAATTGTAGTAGTAACAGTAGTAGTAGTAGTAATAGTAGAAGTTGTAGTGGTAGTAGTAGAACTAAAAGTAGTAGTAGTAGTGGTGGTAGCATTAGTAGTAGTAGAAGCAGTGGTAGTAGAATAGGAGTAGTAATAGCAGTAGTGGTAGTAGTAGTAGTAGTAGTTGTAGCAGTTGTAGAAGAAGGGTAGTAATCGCAGCAGCAGAATAGACTTTTAACATGTTCAATGATAGCCTGTCATTATCAGAGTAATCATATGTCACAATGTCCATTGCAAAATAATACGAAAGAAATACAGTCATGATATAATGTGAATCACACGGAGATTTGTATACCTCAATATGGGCAGCTATCACGGTTTTTTGAACTGATAGTGTACTGTAAATTACCTTTAAAAATAATCTGCAAACAAATTGCAATGCTTTATAACATGGGCTTCAAATACACATTTTTGAAACCGTTATTGCTTAATATCACTAGAATATTAAATGCCATGTCTGATCAGTATCTGTCCAGGATGCTACCTGCATATAAAGACCACCTAAGGGAGACAAGATAAGTATTCTTTATAGGTAAGTTTTTTCAATGTACAGGTTCCTGTAGTATATGTTCCAATGAGAAACCATTTTTAAGGGAAACGAACAAAAGTGGTCTTCGTAGACGGGTGGTCTTTCTATACAAATGGTCACTGAAGCAGGTTCGACTGTTTTATCTTCACCCTTTCGATTCTGGCTGGTAACTCAAAAAAAGAAAAACTTACAACCAAAGAGATTAACTTGCGATTGATTTCATTTAGACCCTATACTCGATCTTTAAAATAAGCTTTCCCTCTTTATTCTCATAAGAGTTTATTCAGATAGAGTGTCTGAAACAAATACAAAAACAAAAATCTGTAAACGGAAACCAGTTTATGCGTCTACGTTGGTCGTCTGGTAATAGAATTATACAAGCACCCTTCAGGCTAGTTATGGAAAAATGCGACAGACCTTTCGAGCGAGCTCCACACCTGCATACTACCTCGTGGCAAAAGATGTTTTGTCTTCTTCAGTTTTCAATACTAAGTAGATATCCTTAGAGATTTCCCGAAGGGCCCTTAGCTATTTATGTCATATAAATAATGTATCATCTCTTTGTGATCCAGTGTTACTAACAAGTTGTCCTTCAAAATATGCCACTGTCTTTCATTTCTACTTTCAATCTACTTTCATTCCAATATGTACGACGCAAAAGGTCTAATTCAACGATGGTAAAACATCATCTACATCGTATATTCATTTGTATTTGTGATTGGAGCATAATCCTATTAATGCTCAGTTTGGATTGCTAAATACATGGTATAGCAAATGACGAGGCAGCGACGGAAAGCATCAGGAAATTGTTCCCCCAACTTCTATGTAACATATTCACCCAAAATACCGACCGTAGAGTTTAAATCTTGAGATTTAAATTTTAAATATGCAGCGTCTCGTTCTGTTTGGATGAAGGCTATACTAACTACACACTGCTTTTATTTGAGAAACTAGTTAGAGCTCCGGCATGTCTGGCGAGTAGAATAACACAACTGCACTTTGAAATTAATCCTGTTAATGAAATTGCCATTAATTGTTCTCATTATATGTACTTGGAATAAAAGGAAACAGATATATAATGTCCATTGTAACGGTTGGGTCAGGTTTAGGGTCGCGTTTAGGTTTAGGATGACCCTATAGCTTTAGGTTGACGGCACATAATACAGGAAGAAGCATGTGAGCCTAGGAATACAAATAGCATACGCAGTATAATTATATGGCGGGATTATTGCACCCCCCCCCCCCCCCACCGATCAAGATATTGGGTGTGTGATTATTAGATGTGGGTGCATTTTGAATTTCAAATCCCTCGGTGTGCCTTAAAATGAGCCCTCTTTGATTACAAACCAGAAAAAAGGGAATAATAATATTTTGAAATGATTTATATGATTTCTTTGCAACATAAAACGAAGAATAATTTAAGAATATCCCTCCTCTTCAACCATGTAAACTTTAGTATTCTAACTGAGCATTATCATTATTGTATTGGCTGAATAACAAGGGAGAAAATGAAAATGAATGAGCGAGCAAGAGGTTGATCGAAAGAAAGAGAGAGACAGCTAGAGAGAGAGAGAGAGTAGGGGGAAACCCCGGTGTAGTGGTCCACCTGCACACACCCCCAGTATAGTAAGATAATACTCTGTAAAGAGGTCTGTACTCAAAAGGAAGAAGAAGTAGAAAATATGATAACATTGTTAAATTCATTTGGAACCCAGATACTGATGATGCCATTACTACTAAAAATCATTGACCCTATTTATGGCTCAGTTTGATTTGATAAACAAACGCCAGAATTTTATCGTACTCCGTTCATAGACCACTGTCACACCTGCCGTGTAGAATTTGAATCTACATCTTTTCGTCAAATTAATATTGCCAATCAGTAAGCGTAAAGTTTTTTCTTTCGATACATTGATGTATACCACTACAATGATTTTATATTATCTAATAAACAGGCAGAGGTATGTGTATTCCGATTCGAGTGAGTCAAAGTTATGTCTCCCAAGGATAAATCCTTGGCCTCATATTCATTAAATGAATTATAGTAGATAATTGCTCACACTAATTCTAGTCATTTTTCGGAACATTCGATAAATATCAAGATAATAACAATTGATCGAACCAAATTGTGTTTAAATGGAAAACATTGGAATAAGGTTAGAGTTAAACGGTATCAGAATAAGTTGGCAGAGAACGATATTAAGTAGCCTTTGAATATTGAAATCTGACCTGGATTAACGATGTGCAAAAAATGTCTCCAATATAGAATTTCGTAATAATATTTGTATACTCTGAAATTGTTTTGTCCTTTTAAATACTTTTGCATTCATGAATTAATTGTTATTGCAATCTTTGTATACATTTTATACAAGAGAAAGTCATACGTTATGTACAAACTTGGTTTTAACTTATCAATGTATTCAAGGATTGGCACCAATTGATCTGCAAGAACTAATCCAAGAATACAAACCCTCACGCAATATACGGTCATCTTCAGAATTAAACCTCGTTTCTACTTCGTTGTCAACTCTTTTTTTATGGTCATCACTCTCTTTGCAAAGATTCTACTGAACTTTGGAACAAACTACCTTTACATGTAAAAAAAAAAAAACCTGTAAGACTCAGCGTGTCTACACACAATTTTGTTTATCCCGTAACTCTAGAAAGAAACGCCGTATAAAAAAAACATCATCGTATAAATTCCAAGACGTCTGATGTATCTGAAACTCTACAGCGAAACGTCGTATATGTGCGCAGTTTGCTACTGCGGTCATGAAACGGAAGCCGAAATAAGAGGTCATGTTTCCTTTCGCGTGCGGTCACGATAAGCCCCGCCCAGTTCTAGTTCGACCATACGTCCACCCACAAGACATTCCGTGATTCTTTATCAGTTCTAGTTCTAAGACCCGCGTTTCGTTATACAACGTATCGTTAGTAAGCGTACACACACACACACACACAATTTCATCGTATAACTATCCCAAAATGGTATAACTATACCGTTTCGGGATACTTGTACAATGAATTTGTTGTGTGTGTGTAGACACGGGGAATGTCAACCATTAAAAACACATTTATTCAAAATTGCTTTTGGTGGTTTACTAATGCCTAGGTCACATTTGCTCTACGGCTAGGATTCGGCGGCCGTACACCCCCGAAATCGAGAGAATCTGCGGTGGCCTCAGGGTCGCCCTAGTTCATTGGCTCTGCAAGTTAAATACATGACCAAAGTTTGGTAGGAATCAATCCATCGGTCGGTTCTTGAGATAACGCGATCACAAGCTATTTTTGCATACATAATGAGCCCTGTGACATTTGACCTTTGACCTTGTGACCCCAAAATCTAATCAGTTCATTGGCTCTGCAAGTTACATATACATGACCAAAGTTTGGTATGAATCCATCAGTCGGTTCTTGAGATAACGCGATCACGAGAAGGGACGTACGTACGTACGGACGGACAACCCGAAAACATAAAAACCAAATTGTCAACCGTTAATTAACCGGCGGGCGTGTTAAAGATTTGGATATGAGGACAACATAGGAAACATAGCCTCCAATTTGACTGGAGTGGGGGCCAAATTATACTTAGACCAGGATCTAATTCCTGTTGGTAGGGGTTCTGGCGATGG
>JARBES010000131.1:34010272-34021394 GCA_030265145.1 Strongylocentrotus pallidus | reverse complement strand
AGTAGTAGTAGTAGTAGTAGTAGTAGTAGTAGTAGTAGTAGTAGTAGTTGTAGTAGTAGTAGTAGTAGTAGTAGTAGGAGTAGTAGTAGTAGTAGTAGTCATAGTACGTTCTTAAAATTGGGTACAAATTAGGCCAGCATGACGATTATTATGTATCTAATCAACTTCGGGCCTTTTTTTTACCCAGCTTGAGTAATATAATATCCATGTAGGATCAAAATCTAGAATAATAACTTTAAAATGTGCAAAATATTAAGCAAGTTATGTGAAACATACGTAATTAGTCTCACGGCACATTTATTACCCAGTATTTTAAAGGATGTAGTAGTATCAGCAGCAACAAAAGTGTATATTAGTAGGACAAGTTGTATACAATGCCTCCCAGAAAAAACCGAACATGTCTTAATATAGCAGAATGAGCAGACAAATAGTAGTATTGTCACAAAGCTCTTATTTCCGTTGGCTTAATCCAAAAGTATTATCCTGATATGTCACGATGTGTTTTGACATGGCTCGGTGATGTATGTACATATGGATACTATCAACATATCTTTTAAAAGGAATTTACCTCATCTCTGTGACAACCTTAGGTTTAAAGTCAAATTTTCCGAAATACATGATTTTGTATTCTCGTGAGCTAGACTATTTTCATGTTCAAATTTTCAGTTGATCAATAAATCAAATCATATCAAAAAATGGACATGCAAATTAACAATTCGTTAAAGGGTTGTACCTTTAATGGTAGGTACTGGACAGCTTAAACATTAGCGGTAGAATGAAACCATGGATATCATGATTATCATTATAATTAGTATTGTTGTTTTTCGGTTTTAGTTTAGTAGTGCTTGAAAGATCAAAGTAACACGAGAGCATTATTGCTCTATAGTGCACGGCTTACCCGATGACTGTGCTCTCTTGAAATTTTGCAAATGTAATTTATACAGATAATCTAGTGACGATTATATATCTAAAATAAATATACAAAAGTTTTAACATTGTATCATACTTTCAAAATATAAATTACGTCATGATAATCCTAAACGTATCAACTTCACAGCCTACTATACTACAAGATAGATTGATGACAACGGATGTATGATGGGAATAATTCATAACGTGAATGTCTTGTAATTGTATTCGTCACCGGTATCGTCACGTGGCATGCATGAACATTATACTATGATTGTTTCTTCCCCCTCTCCCCGTAGGTTTGCCTGTCACTTCTTATTTCCACCTCTATATTTTAGATTCTATCATGTCAATGAACACATGATGTAAACTACACGAGGAAATGTGATAAGCCTATGCCTTTTAATGTCTTTACTTGGTATTTCCCCGGACAATTGTTTAATGTAACATATACGTTTCTCTTGGAAAAGATAGTTCATATTTCTTTAAAACTTTTGATAATATTTAGTTTTCTTACATTCTTATCCGATCTAATATAACAATGTTCAATGATACCTGTAAAAGTGATTGATGAATACAGCCAGCCTCGATCATTTACCAAGTTCACGGTGAAAATCTAAAGTCTCATATAGCACACCCAATAACTAAATGTTGTGTCGAGATATATTCCTGCCATCGTGCTAGGGATTTGAAAGGTATTTGCAAAGCTGTATCATGAATGCGGTACCAATTGTTTGCATTGTCATCGCAGTTCATTTGTGCATTGTACACCATTTACACGCAGTCGTAAACAGCGAACGGCTAATGATCTAGATAACTTGTCTAATATATTGATAGAAGAGTAATGATTGGGCGACGTTAAATTATAAGATACACAAACAGGTATACAAAAAGGCTACATGAGATACAAAGTGAACTCAATTCAAATAATGATAAATATACTTTGTTTACCTATGAGGCTTATGTATTATTCTGATAATGATAATCATACAAACCTTGAAATAAATATCCTGACTTAAGGCGTTTGAGACACAATATACATTACAACATTTTGTTAAATGAAAGTAAAGTGCAAATGAGTATTATGAGGGTATCAGTATGCGTGTCATAATATTAATGAAAGTAATAATTTTTGATCTAATTGCTTTTCATGTTATCAGCACATCAAAGAGAATAGTTTAAACCCAGTTATTATACCTTCGGGTATGTGAATGAGAAGAGAATCTATCTTGCTAAAGTTGCTAGCATTAAAGTGTGCCACCCTACGGCTGATCAAGTATTTGTAAAGTGCGTAACAACGGAAGCCTTTTAGCAAAGAGAATACCCGTTGATGATGTTAAAATATCAAGGTGAAAATGGATGATTCATTTTACATTTCCAATAAAGGTCGAGCAACCATAAAAAAAGGGAATTCTCAGTCAACGATATGACTTTGGCTAACATGGCAAAACTGCGCACATTTGAGATAAATAATCTAGGGTTTCTTCAAACAGGGATGCACGTCAATGAAGGGTCTTTAAGCAACATCACAAATTCTTAGCCAAGCTCCAATGTTTAGGACATATTACTGCGAAAATAGCGATTCATTTGTAATTGGTAGGAGTGTCTCTAAATTACAATGTGAATGTAAACATTTGGTTTTAACCTACTGCATATAATTCGGGTAAATATTTTCAGAATTTTGCGAAAGACAGTTGAGAGATGCCTGAAATTATTAAAAAAATTGGGGAAAAGGCTTGCTAATAATAACTTATTACCGATTTATCTGAATGAAAGCCATCGACCAGTAAAGATGGCATGTGAAATGAATGTGACGTAGACGAATACCTCATCAAGGGTACAGTAGTTCATAAATAGATTATGGTTGTAACATTGAATGAAGAAAACATTTTGATGATAAGCATACATCCTGGGGAAAGAGCATTGATATGCTCGATTCCACAAATAAAAAAGAAACATACACCAAATATTTCATGCTAAAAATATAATTTCTGTCTCTTAAAATGGAAATATATATTCATGAAGAGATAAACACGCGAGCTTACCGTTAAAACTTTCATCCAGTGTCTAAGAGAAGTCTCGGTTCAAAATCTGAGCGAAAGTTTGTATTAGGCACGTAGTTGAACTCCTGTCTCCACTCCGTCAAAATATCGCCAAAGTCAATAGCGAGTGTTCCGCTTCCAATCGTAGTATTCCCCTATAAACTTGATATTGAATGTGTTAAACCGTATAACAGTGGTAGAAATGTAGCCAAACGGCAGAAGTGTGCTGTTAACACTACTTCCCCCTTAAAATAAAGTACTGTCCATGTATTTTCCAATGGATATTTTACCTTTGTAATCTTTGTCCATCCGAGTTACGTAGATTTGAAGAAAACTGAATACTTAAGAATACACTAAACTCGTACTTGATTGTAGAATAAAAACTGAATGGTTCGTCCTATCACACTGCTCCGTATATACCTCGCCAAAAGCAATTTGGTCGACTGATGCAACAATTCAGGATCTTATAAATATCTTCTCAAAGTCGACGTGGGTGAATAACGGTGCTAATATATCAACATTGGTTGGTAGTATATTCTTGTCCAACTAAATACAACCCACACGATTTCTTTTCTTACCAGCCCTTTATTTTCACTCTTTCTCTCAATCAAGCCACGTGTATGTGGGATCGAGTGTATCTATCAAAAAAGTACACACACTTTGCGCGCGGCGTCTTCCTGTGGACGCCACTGTAATGAGCAGGAGTTTGCTGATTGTATGGGAATCGGTTCGTTCAGCCCACCATACGTGCCACATCCAGGCAATCAACTGGCCCGCTATTTCTATCGTTAATACACAAAGCTTTTCTGGATTTGTTTCCACCTATCTCTGCACCTGCTTGCTACTCAATCCCCAAATTATATTCTATCTGCAAAACTATGTGAGCAGGTAAATTTTGCCGATTGTGCGCTAGTACTGCATCTTTCTTCGATTTGCAGTAAAGCAAGCAAGCTACAATTACCCCAGATATGCCATAGATGGTTTTGAGGTCGTGCAACGGAACTACGGTCGTGAGGCTTAGGCAATTATGATCGCCTATTGGCTGATTGCAAAATGCAAATTACATGACGTCGACTATCATTGGTTTGGATAATCTTTAAGTGCCTGCCAGAGCTGCATGGCATCAAGCTAACTGTCAGTTTTACACAAACCAGTGTTATTACTGTCATGCCTTTCAATTAGGCCGATACTTTATTTAAAAGTTAGTTTTATACCGAATCATGTTTGTATCATAATCATTTTTAATGAAGGAAATTATATTCAACCATTTTTGTTGTTAATGTGCACCTTGTACCATTACTTTAAAACATTTTCTTTATAACTTTACAAAGTACCGATATCTGATTAAGTCTACCCAGAAGCACTATCCCATGATTGTCAAAAGAATAGTACCATATACGGAAATTTATCGTTCAGCAGTTTTTTACTGTCTTGATTAGTCTCACATTTTGTCACATTTTGCTTATTATTTGGTTTCATTTGAAAAAGCGGGGACAATAATGATTGTACAGAAAGTTGTACAGAAAGAATGGTGATAGCCGATCCAAACGAAAAAAATGAACTCTAATCAAACTCCCTGAAAGACGTTTTTCACTCTTGTATGTTTGCTGTATAATTAATCTAATTTGAAAATGTTCCGCTCCCCCTGGATGTGCTCGTGATCGGAAGACGATATTAGACTTTATAAAAACGTCCCTATTAAAGGGTTGCCTTGAAGCACGTTATTTCTATTGGCTTGAATGGAACTACCATAGGTTTTAAAAAATAATTAAAAAATATATACTTACAAATTAATAAATAGAGTCTCATCCCATAGTTCAAATGAGTATTGGTATTATCAATAACCAAATAGTAGATTGGTCTGATAGATTAAAATATTTCAGATAACAGGAAAGAGCATCAGATATTTTGGTTTTGAGGAAAGCCAACTTCAAACCTTCAAGCATGCCATACAAACGTTTTCCCCTTTTCTTTCTTTCACAATAGGTATATGTCCGTGTCCAATCCTCTTCCTTTATCCCTCATTTCCTCCTGACATTTTACTTCTTGACATACCTATTCATGATGCTCAGTGTCTTAACGGATTTCTTCTTTACTTTGGTTATTTTATTTATGAAATCGTTTTTCCGCTTTTCTTCCGTTTATAAAGAATTTAGTGTTTATCTTTTAACATTTGAATTTTGTGTCACTTTTGCTTTTCTACAACCAATATATTTTTATAAATACCATTAACACATTTACCTAATCATAGACTCGCCTTTTAAAACCCTCTTGTTATAATTTCCAAGTAAGAGCAATTTGTAAACAACAAATTCGACAAAATGACGAAAAGGTACATGTAGCTCGGTAAACAAAAAAGGATTACAAATCCATTTCGTAATACTGGTTCCTGTGATTAATGGAGAAAACATGTCGCTACCAGCAGTGTTTCTCACTACGATGCATTTGCCGCCCCATGTTTTCCTAGTCATATCCGTCTTGTTACCATTTCAAGCAGTGACGTCACTTCTGTAAAGCGATGCATACGGGCGACCTGGTTTAACTCGTGGAAATATCGACGAAAAATCTTAAAATATCCTTTTAGAGGGGTCTTAAAGACTTTATGCATACACTGCTTATCTATTTGATTTCAAATATGCCGTTCTGTGGGTTGGTATATATGTGAAGGATGCCCCCATCCCCTATTCGTGTGATGGTATTGACCAGTTTCAAATGGGAGAGATCTAATTTTAGGCTAGCCCGTCATCTCAAAAGTTCGTTGGCTTTCCATCTTCTATTCAATCAATAAAAGAAAAGGAAAGTAAAGATCACAGGGCATTCTAATGCGTTTCATTAACGAAACGTTTTTGTTCATTTAACCATTATACTTTTCGAAGAGGGATCTTGTTTATCGAATTCGAAACTGTATGCGTATTGAATGCATGACTTGTATTAACTGTGAATATATTTCCCTAATAATAGTCCCATGTTTATACAATAAAAGGTGAACACATAATACCGAACCGTTTAAAGAAAATCGCATGAACTTACGTCTCCATTTACACACAAAATGAATGTGAACGCTTCAACTAGAGAAAGCAAAATCTTTATTCAGCATTCTGATATGAATTGTCACATCATAGATTTCCGACATTCATCATGAAACTGCTTAAAGAGTGTAATGAATCTTCTGACTTCTCCAGTCTGTGATGTAAAGATTCATATAATCAATGATGCTTAAATCACTAAAAAAACATCGGTGGATTTTGTCATTTACAAATAATCATGATAATAATGATAATAACTATTATTATTATAAAAGTAATAATCATAATAGTGGAGGTTTTTTGTTTACAGCGCTCGAGCGTTTTAAGGAATTAATTCATGCCAAGTACCAATTTATTTCACCTGGTTGGAGTGTGGTAGATATATATTTATTTTTCACTAAGTGACATTAGTGTTGTGGCAGGGATTAGTCCGGAGACTGACCCCCTCATATCTAACAAATCCGTTATTTTGCAATGTAATGAATCTTGGTGATGGTCTCTTTCATTTGCATTTTTCTTTCTTAATGAAAATCTCAATTTAGTGTAGATATCAGTTTTGTGATTTAAAGCTCTTTAAAACTCAAGATCGTTTCCCTTTCCGTAACTCTGGATAACTACCTCAATACAAATCAATTTGAGGCGATTCCAATGAGCTCGCGCGGCACCTATCAAAATGAGGTATAACGTAATCCGAAAATGATTTCTATGAGATGTAAAATATGGAATTGCAATTTCACTTAAGTTGATGTTTCGAAAAGAGTTATGATTGTGTTTTGAGTGGATAAAACCGTTGCGCTGGTCCAAGACTGTTTCCACAAAAAAATAAACGTATTTGAAAAGCATGGGCTGATCTTTGAGTTGTTTCTTTCTTCACCTGAAAGTGTCTTTATTCTAAAAGAAAAATAATTTTTGATATTTTTTAAAGATATTCTAGAGGGTACAAAAGATATTGATATAATGAAATCAGCACAATGTTCCAAATAATTCAATGAATGAAGTGATACAAACAATTCACAAGACGAAGTACTATCCGGAAGATAAGAAACCAAGACTTGTTGCCGTGGATATTATACACCTGTCTCGAACTATAGATAAGGTAAAATGCATTAGCAGAGTATAAAGTATGAGTAGGGAAAACCTCCAGTGAGTTTGTGATTCGTAAAGTGTTTCTTAGAATGATATATCCATCGCCTGAGGATGTATCATTAGATAATAAGGATTTCACGCTTCTCGAGATGATCGCAGATTACTTTTATGTAAATGTTATCAAGACGGGTATATTTATAGTGTGTTTTCAAATTAAGCTTTTCCATCGAAACCTCTTATGGTTTGAAAGGAAACCACTCAAGAATGTAGTATAGCATCTAGCATCTATCTAGCATGTAATAGATCCTATAATATTGGATAGCTTGTACTTTAAAATGTTATGAGATTTTTCGATACTTATGATTTGCAAACCAAAATGAGTTTCAAACAATTTATTGGGAACCTAACAAAAATATTGAAAGGAGTAAATGGGGTGACTGTTTATGTAAGAACATGAAATAGTGCCAATCAAGATGAGTATTACGTTAAGTCAATAATATTATGTAGCTACTAATCTGGAAGCTAAAGAGTTGAATTTTCTGCGGAGTGTTGATACCGACCATACCGACAATTGTTGTCTCCCTCGGGTTGAAGTGATTCTTTATCTATCTCGGCATGCACAAGCCTGAAACTACCTTTACGCACCAAAGAGTGGGGGTCACCCACCCACATAAACACACACGCATGTATAAACCATCGGCATACGTTCAGAAAATGAGAGAGAGAGAGAGAGAGAGAGAGAATTAGAGAGAGACAGATAGATAGACAGATAGACAGAGAGACAGAGAGAGAGATAGAGAGAGAGAGAGAGAGAGGGGGGATAGAGAGAGAAAGAGAGAGAGAGAGAGAGGGGGGTGTGAAGGTAAAACCTGTCTCTCGTATCAGGACGTACGGGGTCAGTCGTCATTCCTCTACTATTGGCCGCGAACAAAATCGATCATTTTCGAGAAGATCCTCTCGATGACATTCTGTAGTAAATGGAATGCAGACTGAAGTCATTATGTGAACAAGCCAATACCTATTCCGAGAACATGTAAGAATAAGGCATTATAAACACTTGTATATAGCATGCATTTAAATTTAACTTACATACATGTATAAGTCCCAGTTTAACTTTTCATTTTAAATAGAAATTAGTTCGTTATGATAATTAGAGAAGTTCCTGTGTCTAGTACAGTAACTATGACTTTAAGAGATCCATGATTGAAGAGAGTGATTTATTTATTGTATTATATATTTATTCAATAGGCTTTAGTAAAATGTTATTGAATTAGATCATATGCAATTTGTTAATTGCCAGAAGCGGGTAGATATGTTTTAGTTTGAGCTGCTAATGAGGGCATGTATTGGATGGTCTACATGTCTATGTGGATGGACCACTTGAGCTACAGGGCGTGTAGAGAAGAAACACGATCCACTTCCGTTGATGTAAGTCATCCGTCGGTAGCTAGAGGCATTCCTTGATCTCGCAGGAGATACAATAGCTGCTAGCAACCTGAACGGAAAATGATGACGGCGTTAGATAGCACTGACTTCCATAATTCACTTACCATGATTTTCACACTGTAACAACGGAGAGAGAATTACCTCGGGCCATCCAAGTGGAGCTGTGAAATAGCAATGAAGAAGAGAGCAAAAGCTAACAGAAAATGAAATCAACAAACAGCAAAATGAGCTACCTGATTTTGTTTCACAAAGGAATTGAGAATCAACCTTCTTCCTGAAGTGAATTCTCGTATGCCGATACACGAGATGAACTTCAAGTTATCACATCAACAATTATCAAACACAAGTTAAATTGTCCATTTTTGAATATTGTCATACGTGCACGCGTGTGAATGAGAGAATCTTTCATGCATCATCTGTACTTTCCTACCCAACTATCAGTATAGTTATATTGCCTCAAATAATTTTTGGACGTGTTTTATGAATAAGGTAATGGTGGAATATTATGCCATGATATTATAGAAATGAACAAAGCAAACATTAATAAAGGCTACGACATAACTTACCAACTAACTATGACTGGATTTTGAAAGTGCTTTGCATTGAGTTACAGTGCAGAGGAAAGGCCAAGTCAGCTACCAGCAGTAGATAATCATCATAATAATCACTGGTCTGACGTCACTACGATATCGCAGCTCAGACTTTTCTCAGACTGGTAGTCTTAAACTACCCTGCAATGTCAATATTAATTTCATACAACAATTGGGGAACTCAATCAATAAGAATTAACATTGGAAGTCTGTATCTAATCACATTTCAGTTCCTTTATATGTACTGTCGTCTGAAGTTGCAAAGTGGCATATAAGATCTGTATCAAATTAGTTAAAGACGAATTATAATCAAAGTGATAACTTCTACAATTTTGACAATATCATTTTTTGGTTTGTTTTTCGTCGATTTAGTTTATAGAGACTAGAAGTTGAAATAGCACTAATGTTCTTGATGTGTCTTATTATTCTATTACTCATCAGAAGCATACTGTAACTGCATTGGATGTGTTTCATCTGCTCACCATAATACCCTACCCCATCATTGGTTAAACTATAAAGATAATGTGTAACCGAATGCCATAACAGTTGTTATTAATTGCATGCAGTTTGTGGGAGGAGGCTTTTGAATGTGAAGAAAATGATTGAATAACGTGTGTTATTGCTCTGGATATTAAGAACGCTTTCATTACGCAAAACTTCTTAACAATGAATGTGACAACCATGGATGAATACATTTATTGACGTTATCACGGCATGTTATACGTTCTTCTTCATCGATATCGTAGAGAGAAGACACCCTTACTGGAAGAAACGATTAGTTAATGTGCCTTGCCTATAGGCATCAACGTCCATTATCTCGTCCTAAACAAAACGAATAATCTTGACGGAAAAATCGTTTAACGCTAAGGGCATGCATCATGTCTTGTTAGGTTTACATACTGGACGCCCAGGATAATATGTTCATAAAATGTATCTTATCCAGATGAAGTTGAAAAACCACTGCAAGGACAGCCACATTTTTCTCTGAACTGTTTTATATACATTTTTTTTAATCAATACATGTTAAATAATTATATTGTGAAATGTAATCAGTTTTGAAGTTGTATAGCGCGATAATGACTTAAAATATAAATATTGCTCTTTGTCTCTGACTTTTGAGATGATACCCAGTTCTTTTTAAGAGGTGATGTGGGTTAACGAATTCCGTGATGAGGTATGGTTATTCGTTCATTAAATAGCACCCCTTTTTGTCTTATTTCATTATCAAGCTATTGTGAATGGGCTGAGGTAATGATACAGTTGATTATAAACGTATTAGAACATTCCTTCCCAATGATGAATATTGATTTACTGATATCATGCCCTCATCACAAGTAAGCTTGATTATTGTAATGGGTTGCTGTTTAGAATGCCTGATTCTATGATAGCTAGGTTACAAAGAGTCCAAAATGGATGTGCAAGGCTTGTCTATCGGCGGTCAAAATTCACTTCAACTGCACCTTTTCTGAGAGAGCTCCAGTGGTTGCCAGCCCGTCAAAGAATTTCATTCAAAATGCTGTTAATTGTGTATAAATCATTGAGTGGTCAAGCTCCTAGTTACATAACAGAATTACTTCAAATCAATGTCCAGTCACACGAATGTAGCCTGCGCAGTTCCAGAGATAAATTATTGTTCCGGATTCCCCATGACAAAACTAAAGTAACTCTCGGGGACCGTGCGTTTGCCATTGCTGCCCCAAAACTATGAAAAAGCTTGCCAATAGAAGTACGAAGCTCTCCATCTCTCAATGTCTTCAGATCCAAATTAAAAAACATATTTGTTCAACTTAGAGATTCTATTTTGTAGAATTAAGTATAAAAAAGGAGCTCTGAACCAGCGCAGCTGAATACATTTTGCATAAAAGCTGCGCTACATAAATTTATACGTATTAGTATTATTATCAATATAAACTCGATGGTAAGTAAGTAAATACTTCAGTTATTCCTGACAAGTTATTCCAACCAGGCGCGTAGCCAGGGGGGGGGGGGCGGCGGGGGGCGGGGGCCCCCCCCCCCCACCCCC
>JARBES010000131.1:33879923-33893723 GCA_030265145.1 Strongylocentrotus pallidus | reverse complement strand
GACGTCCTTTTAATGCACTGCCTTGAATGGACGTCACACGTATCAGTCCACGCAAATCTAAAAGTCCCTATTATATCTGAGTATGAATCTGGACAGAGTACCATGGCAGAGAGACTAAGATTACTCAGTACTCCGAGACAGAGTAATAAATCCTGGTTTAACTCACCATTCTCTTCATAATGATCCCATCTACTTCTGTTATTGATGAGAAACATTTCCGAAGTGCTTCACAGCGATTGGTCCCTTCACAGCTATAGTCATCACAATTACACTGTATAGTCACACTATTGTTGACTTGGTGAGCCAGGTCAGCCACGTATACATCTTGACTAGCTCGCATCGTTGACACTGAAAGATATAAAGGTCAAAGGTCAAGTTAAGTTTTGAAAATTAAACTTCATTATTGCAATCATACATGTATATATCATTAATGCATTCATACATTGTCTCATATCACTGAAGACAACAATGTGCCCAAAAGTTCAATATTATATCAAGATTTTGCATCATGGATTTGAGTAAATGAGCATTATTTCGAATCTTGTAACAATCCTTCAAGTGTTCACAGAGCCAAGCGACACCAAATAGCACACACACCATTCCATTGTACACCATGTTACCTCTGATGCCCCATACTCAAAGCAATGCTGGCTCTTGAAGAGCATCCATTAATTCAAACAGTGGCAAGCAAAAATTTGACAAAAACTTCCTGACATTTTTGCAAAAGTCAGATTGTTTTGAGGCCTACCAAACACATTGAACACAGTTTCAAGTGAGAATTAATTTTTTTAATGTGAAAATAAAATTTGAAAGATTTATTTTTTCCCACCCTTACCAGAACTAATTCTCTATCAAATCTAAAGTTCAAAATCAAATATCAAATACACATGTGGCATCAGGTGAACTGATCATGCAGTGTGGAGCTCTGTATACTCCCAGGTTTAAATCCATGTGGATAATTGGAAGAAAACTTCTATAGTATATAGCGTTTCCATAGAGATAGTGCATAACAACTAACTTCCGAAAGCCAGACAGACTACTCACATATTATGATTCATGCACTGCTCTGATAGATAGCAGATACAAATGATGAGGTTACTATGGAGATCCATATTATGTTGATGTGGTCGTTGAAATAGTATACAAGTAACATTCAGTAAAATGTGACTTTTCTGCATTTAAAAATGATCATGTCATATATTATGTAATACTGATATTGTGCATTCTTTCAAGTCTCAATGTGTTATTATCAAGGAGCAAGATGGGTTTGTCAATGTCAAAGGCACATTAAAACTAGCAAGTCATCATCCAAGACAGAGCTGTCAAGATAATTTAGGGGTTGAGAAAAAATTACATGAATCAGGTACATCATCAAACCTTATGTCAAAATCAATTTAATATCATGAGAACCAACATAATCCTCTCATAACACTTGTGACAAAGTGAAACACATACATGCCTGGGTTAATTCTTTACTTGTACCTTATAATACAGTTATTTAAATCTCAACATTTCTGTCCCTGTCCATCCGAGATCCGACCAAGGTCTATCAATTACAATAGAAATTTATTTAAAAAAAGGATTTTCGATAGTTCGCTGATTTGAAAGACTGGTTATCACTTGTAATTGGTGAAAAATTATGTTTGATTGACAGTTTATTTGCATACGGTAATAGGAACTTGCACTTCATCTTCCAGCTTTAGATAGGAAACATTACAAAGAAATAAGAATGGTGTCCAGTGATTGCATCTACAAATCAGAAACACTTTGCGGAATATTCACCAAGACTGAAATTTCATTTGTTCTCATTATTTCCTGTATTCTTTCACATTGTAGCCGAGGCTATTTCTTCAACAGCAAGGCAAGAAGGCAGAGTCTAGCCAAACAAACACAAAGCATGCATGCTCCATCTGGTGTGTATCTCATTCTAAGAAGAGATACTTCTTAACCTACAGCATCCCAGAAGAATACTTCATAGCTCCTGCCTCTGGAGTGAAAGGGTTAACGTCACACCCTCCTAGCCCACAAGGCTGTCCCTACATCGACATGCCTGCCACTGAGGATTCATCTAGTCATCTGGATTACCAACGACATCAAGCCAAAAACTGTCACCCTTCATTTCCTGTTGAAACATTCTCTGAGAATCTAATCAATTCAGTCTTGCCCATGAGCAGCAATTCAACCAAAGATTAGCTGCTTTCTACCCACTATCTTCTAGTCCTGCCTTCTATATAGTAATGATACTAATAATGAACCAGGCATGAATGCATCTTTGTTGCATCATCTGATTGAAGACACCTACATACAACCCACTCAAGCCAACACGTTTAATTGAAATACGGAGAGGAGTGTTCAATCTTTGTTATTGGCAAACTAAAAGGTCTTTTGGCAAAAACAGTGAAGGATGTAATTGCTGCACTTGTTGCCTAAATTTATAACAGTTTCCATACAGGTTCATCAACAATTAAATGATTTTTGTTTTCCACAGAAATGTTCCTAAACTTGGTAAATATAAACATGCAAGGAATAAATACAACTTATCAGCAATTCTGAATATTATTTACTGACAATATTAATGTAAATAAACACCATTTTGAGTCTCAAGTTTTCTTTTTATTCCCTAGTTCTATATTAAATTAATATCAATGTCATTGTACATGTATATATAAATAGTAAATGAAAAATTAAATAGTGGTCAGGTTTGGGTTTCAATTATCATTCCTTTTGGGGGGGGGGGGGCCAGCATCCTTTTCCACTCTGGACAGTCCCTCTTATGAATCCTCTTGATCAAGCTGTTTGGCTGACCATTGGACATACCCATTTGACCATTTCCTTACGTCAATTCCTTAATTTCCTGTGACCAATCTCTTTGGCCTCCTCCTTGGCCAACCATTTTGGCTAATGCCTCTGACCAATATCTTTGGACTAGTATGCTTTCACCAAGCCTTTGTTCAATCTCTTTGATCTATCTCTGGCAAATCTCTTTGGTGAGTCTTTGTTCCTCTTTATATTCATTTGGTCATAATTACGTTTGGTCTGTTCTTTTGATGAGTCTGTTTGGTCTATTTTTAAAGTAGTGCTTTTGGTCAATCTGTTGGGAACTTTTCTAAGAATCCACTTAATACCGGTAGTCCCTTCAACCAATGTTGCATCGGTCAATTCCTTGGATTATCACTCTAGACAAAGCATTTTGTTCATTCTTTGACCAATGCTTTATAAACATTTCTTTGGTTAGTAACTTAGTATCGTTATTTGATATGGCACAACACCTTATCTACTAAGTTGATATACCAGGAACACCATTAGACAATGAAGGACAGAACAAGTCTATGAGATGCACTTGAACACCTAGGGTACCCCTCCCTCTCCCCGCCTGGAAGCCTCACATGTACATTCTATCAGTTGTAGACAATCCTATGGTAATTTTCATCTCTTAAATTACATAGAGCCTATATTCTGCCGACTTGAACATCTGTATAGGGTAGCCTACAAACTACTTTATTTGCTTAACACACTTCTTTACATTTAATAAGGGGTTATGCCTAATAATAATATCTCCTTGCACGTTTGAAGTGCACAGCAAATCCAATTGCTTAGGCTTCATACTCGGTCATGATGCATCATCAAATCAATATTCAATTTGGATTTCCTAATACACTATAGGGTATGTAATCAGTGGCTCTGCCGTAGAATGACAAGATTTTTTTTTTTTGGATAAAGAAAGCAATCAGGATTTTAAAAAGTCAATGAAAATCTTGTCTTATTGAAGTTTGACAAGATTTTGTAAATTGTAATTTTGTAAATGGAGTTGAAATAATGCATCATTACAAGTTAACCCATGGTCAGTATCCTACACAATTTTAAGATTTTGAGCATGAAAAGGATAAGGGCATTTTTGACCTACCGTAATTGGCTCATACAAGGGTGCTATAATATAAGTACACACCCTTTCAATCGGGAATTTAACACTTTTAATTTCATTTCTGTCCTTAGGACATTTAGAGTGTATTATATATTTTTGTCAGAACTCAAATTTTTTTTTCAATTACGAGAAATCTTTCCAAAACACAAGCGTAGCTTAAGTATCTCGGGTTACCAAGCACAAGCCTCCAAATAGCCTGTTAAAGAAATCAGTATTGCTTAGAAGCCAATGACCTCAGCTTGTTAGTCTTTTTCATTCTTTCCTCTTTTTCTTTTCCACCTAATCCTGGCTAACTATTGCTCCCAGATGCAAGAAACACATGGGAGCTAAACGCACAGAGTGGAAGCTAATGCAGAGCCCAAAGGCACTTAAAGCAGGATGGAAAAAGATCCCGTTTACAATCCTGTTTCCTCTAACGAACGGGCTTTGTCGCCAATGGCATTACGAATTAAGACAGGATGCCATATGCATACAGTGCACATGAATACAAATCTCCTAATGTACATGAATGAACGCTATCCATTATGGTAGAAGGAGTTATTTGGGATATAAATTACAAATGTGCATAACATGATTCTTTCAAGAAAGAAATCGTGATGACAGAAGCCAAAGAGGAGCATTTGAACACTTTCATTTTACCATCTTGAAAAGACTTGAAAATGTTTTTGAAACAGAAAGCAAAAGACCAACAGAATGAAAAGGAATTTAAGAGAGAGGTAGCAGAATCTTGAGACTATGGCCACTTCTCAAGACTAAGCTCTGTATCTATTATTACTCACATGTCCCCCTCAAGATTGGTCACCATTCACCCATTCACCCCCTGAAAGGTTTCCTTCATATGACCATTCAGATCTTAGCCTGTAAAGATGAGGGTTGATGGGTTCACTTAGCTCTGAAAGGGGGGTTAAGGCTACCCCCTCTCCACAAAGATATTGACTCAGGGTATGCTAATCCTGGCTCTTCAATGATCAGGGGTGTCTGAACTCTCATTGCCGCTTCCTCCTCAAAGACCTCAATAGAGGATATATCCTACCTATTGTCTAGGGGTGGTCACAGAATCTTGAGTACTTCCCTATGTCCATTGTCTATACAAAGGTTGTCATTTGTCTGGACTACTGTAAGCCCTCAAAGACATAGGCCTACTCAGAATCTTTCAAGAAGAGAAGATACCGGTAGTTCCTGGCTATTGTTCTAATATGGAGAACTACTTGTATGGTCAGAACATTTTACCATTGAGCAAATGATTTACAACTGTTTTAGGCAAATTAAGGTTACTGAGTGTTCTATTAATGCCTAGTAAATAACATGAGAGAACTGGGCGGGTCGACTGTACATGTAGGGCTTATCCTTCAAATTGCAAAATGATTTGAAGTGTTTGCGCTGGGTCAGAAAGGGCCGTGAGTAGGAACAATAGAGGGGAGGAGGGACCGGTGGAGAGGTGCCAAGATGCCCCCCTTTCAAGCACCCAGTGGGTCAATAACAGTCACACCTGGTATAAGAGAATCAGAGAACCAGGAATGAAAGGTCAGGAGAGACGTGAAGCCTGCTATAATCACTTGACAACATTGCACATCCCATGGCCATATCCCTATCTTGTTCTTTGACTATACCTGAGTTTATAATAATGATGTCCAGGTAAAGAGGCCCCGCCACAAACAGTCTTTGAAAAATGTAAACATTGTATTGTAGTAGGAATGCTAATACCCATGAAACTCTTATAATTATAATTTCTGATGACAAAATAAAGCTGGAGTAATAATATCTAAAATCCTTTGTAATCACATAAAGACGTGATTCTATATTCACTACACAAGAACAGCATATTCCTAATATAAATCACAGAGGAATTAAACTTCAGCAAAAGGGAGAAACTACTCCGACATTCAGACTACCAAAACTCATTGTATAGCTATCCTATACGACAAGTAATTACATTTGTTTCTAGTTTAAAAATGATGAATAAGGGTCCAGCTCTAGTATGAAAACCATACTGGGCGAGGCTTCTTGTGAGCGAGCACCTATCATTGGTCAGCTGTCATGTCACCTGGCCTCTTTGAGAATTAGTTTCTTAATACATGTACAATGTTTTCTTCCTGTCTGTATGCTCCTTTTGCTATATACTATGATTATTCACACGTTTCTTTATTTAAGAGTTCCATATAAATTCCCTTTGGTATGAAAAGGCTATTAGTGAGAAATTAGGCCTTGTCCGTTGGTTGAAATCAATTTTTGTTTCGATTTTCAGACAGACATGGATCAATTCTCAATCATTAATTACTGTTTTGTAGCCTCATTACATAACTCATTAAAAATTTCATGGCCACACCTATTGAAGCTCCTCTAGATATGACATAAATGTACATGTAACTCTTACTACCGGTAGTCACCAACTCTGGAGAATGATGATGAGAACTCTGATTATACTACCGTTCTTAGCTTTTTAATAAACAAAATAGATAGGATCAGAGAGTGATAAATACCTCTGAGAAGCTTTGGGGAAAATCTAATAAACAATAATAATAATAATTTTGTTAACGCAGGGAAGCGTCATCAGCTTCATTGCTGTTCTTCCCGAGGGCCCTGCAATTACTGTTACCACATGAATTCACAGGTACCCATTTACCGTACACAAAAAAGTGGCAAATGTGGTTTAAAATCTTGCCCAAGGATTTTAGTGCTGGACTAGGATTCGAACCCTCAACCCTTGGATTAAGAGTCAAGTGAAATTGTCATAAAAATAAACCTATTTTAAACTGAAAGTCTGACTTCATGAGGGTATATCATCACTAATATTAATAATCATTGTATATTTAAAATAATTCACAGATAAGCACCTACACAAGTACAAGAATGCAAATAAATGAGGGAAAAAAGAAATCTTGTTCAATTTACTGCAGTATCAGTAGTGATTTACTACATGATTCAGAAAGTAAAAGTTACCACGTACATGTAAGGTTTCATTCATGGGATGTCATTAACCCCTTTTGATGGATATTAAATACATTCATGTCGTGATGAAATATTGATCAAATGTTGAAAAGTAGTATTGATTTTTCACTCAATTGCAGCAATAACCGAGCAATATGCATAATGTTCAGAGGCCAATGTGAATGTGTACTGTACATGTTTTCTATCATCATGCCTGTAGTATGAATGCAAAACAGTTTCTAAAACAATACGAATGAGAGATTAAGGTTTATAAACTACACATGTATATGAAGAGAGACTTGATTTGAAATGACACTAGCGTATGCTTAGAGGAAGAAGGATGTAACTACCCACTAACATACAAATTAACTGTATTGTATTGTATTTGTTCTTATTGCATTTTATATTATTGTATTTGAATGTTATATTGTTGTAGTTTTTTATTAGATGTGAAATAAACTGAACTTGAACTTGAACTGGTATTGTCTTTCAGATTCCTTTCCATATGCATTATGAGCTAATACAGGGCCTATATACATGTACATGAACATGCGGACAAAGAATTGGATGGGTTTCAAAAAGGACATTTCCTGTAGTAAGAGCTACTAGGCAGCTACTAGGTAATACCGGTAGTTGGAATTGGAAAGCTCATCTAACTTATATGTAAGCTAGGAAAAGATGAATTACTAACCACTGTCCCATATACTGTACATGTTAATTATACAAGCAAAACCTAGTCTGGAATCCATGGACTATCCCCCATACCTCCTTTTGTCCAAACTCAAACATTTTTGGTCAATGAGTGGGATAAACTATTTCTGCCTGAAAGCTAGGCCACTGAAAACCAATCTACCTGTTCACTGTACATGCACCTGAGTCACAATGATGCACATTGTTCATATGTCAATTATAGTGCAATGACATGCACAATAACATAATGGGCTGGGCCGGCTGGCTCATATTTTTCAACAGTCTTTTTTCTCCCACAACAATATTCCAAAAAGCCAAAGAATCTTATCATAATATATTTCTCTCATAAAGTGACACTAATAAATTAACAGCACTTAAATTAAATAACATTGTTTCTGGTACAAAAATTGACATGTACTCTTTTGAAACCATAGACTTTGACAGGACTAAACCCCATCTTGTCAACAAATAAATTACATATCCTTAAAGCATTCTTATACTGCGTTAATAGAAGACACAACCCTTGAAGAAAGGCTATTATGTTGTGAGCACAGCTTGAGAGAGAGAAGTCCCTCGATGAAAGACGCAATTAGGAGAGTTTACTTACTTACTTGGTCTTCAAATCCCCCTACAGGGGTAAGTTTGCTGGGACAGATGGATAAATATGCGCATAAACTTGAACCAGGCATGAAGTAGAAAAGAAGACCATGGATCGAGCTAACACTTTATTGCCTTTGTAAAATCCTAATCAAGATTAATTCAGCTTTGATACAGGAAAGTTATTATATATTGACTAATTATATATTGCCATTTCAGTAATTACTTTACCAGCTACGTACATGTGTGTATAAAGCTGATTGTAAAAATATCATGACCATTTGTGACCCCTCATGTATTTATGCCATAAAATTATAATACATTTATGATGAACATTTGATATCCCTGTTGCTGCCTGCAACCTCCAAGAAAAACTTAACTCTTCTATCAAATTCTATCAAAATTGACAAGGACCCTGCCAGCAATAAGTACATGTAAGGTATGATAACTTCTTGTGCGTTATTTTTATTTTTATATCTCCATAATAATAATAATAATAATACTTTGTTCTTTTATAGCGCATTTCATGTCTGTTGACATTTCAATGCGCTTTACAACATACATAGAGAGATAGAGAGGTTTGAGGAGTCCTGTAAAGGACTCTGACTCGGTAATCTTTCTTGGGGGAGTGTAGTCCTGAAAAGGACTGTTTGTTATCTTTCTTAGCATATAGTTCTCAGGAGAACTATAGCGCTTGGAGAGGATGAGTGGCTCGACGTTTCGAACAGGTTGACTATCCGTCGTCAGGACTCTCTCTCTCACACATGGTGCACCTGCAAACCTACTGTATATCTACATACTTGTACATCACCATGCAAGCCGACACTTACAAGCAGCATCTAACATACATGTACATAAATATATAAAAAATAACAATACATGATGTGATCATTAAATGATCACATGAAATACAGTATGATGTAATGAATTACAGGAGACAGGAAGGCTAGTATCTACATCTCCTGTTATCTATTAACAGGGTACCGTAACCATCATTAACACATACAAATGTAGTGACTGGTACAAAAGCTTATCTGCTTGTAAAATACATCTGCTTGCAAGCCTACAATTTTTTATTACAACTTAAAAAGAAAAGATTAATTCAGGTGTCAACTGTTACAAATTTGGAGCAGTGACTTGAAAGTATGAAAAAACAATACAACTTCAACTTTTATTTTTCTTAAATGAGGAAAAGTACATCTTCTTCCAGTATGTGTACATGTACATGTATGTAGCATTTGCATTGGAAGTGATTTACCTTTTTGCTTCCTTTAAGTCAATATTATCCATACTGTACCAGTAAATCATTGAAATATATACATTCCTTATTTCTTTGTCCTGCTAACATCTAGTTTGTATTCCAATATACATGCAATGCAAACAGTTGAGTTGGGCGTTTAGGCTCTTCTATATCAAGTAGGGACAAAGTAAGCAGGCTTGCTAAGAAATGAACAGAGTTCCAATCCAAATACACAACTGTATGAGGACAATATTATTATCAGGACTACAGAAACACATGTAGCTACCATACCCTACCAAATTAGCCCCTTTTCTTCTTTAGGATAATTATCGTTTTGTTGATGAAAGTTTGAGAAAAACACATATTTTGAGGATTACACTTATCTCATCAGACCCATCTTGCTGAAGTACTTCTGGTTCACTTTATAAGCCAAGCCAACATTTGAATACAAAAGAAACTTTTTCACAAAACAACCCATAAACAGCTTTGTCAATCAAAGCAGAAAGGCATGGTAAGTAAGCTCCTGACAATTTCAGATTCTAAGTTATTCATCTAGATTTGCACAAGAACATCTCCTTTAAATCACCATACAAGGGAATTCCTTCATCAATCTTCCTCCTGCAGTCTTATCCCCAGATTTTGAAGTGCAGAAAGTTGGGATCGAAGTTCGAGTACAAACAACGCTGCGCAATGTAGTTTTGATATCTTAACTTAGCAGGGATTGAGACTGCACCCTATCACCAGCCAGTGGGTGGATATGGATCTATCAAAGCTCTCAAACTAAATCCTTTTTTTCTTCATTAGTTGGGAGGAGGTCAGGAAGAATGCTAGAGATCTTCTAGGATTCAAGCCCAAAAGGGTGTGCACTTGTCAGGTGGAGGAAGAAGATATGGAATGCAATTAAACCAATCCAAAGAGGAAAATCCAGGCAATACATTATCTTGTCCCTCTGAAGGTCTTCACTTATTCTCCTTGCTTTAACTAGTAAACATTTCACAACCAAAAGAAATGGAACATCACAAAGCGCATTTGTGCATCTTTATTCATTCAACAGTACATGTAAATGAAAATTGAAATGTTTAAAATCAAAATGAATTATTCATCAAACCTGCTAAGTGGTTCCATTACATGAAAATAATAACAAAAATTACACAAACAACAACAAAACCCAAAGAATATTTTAACGGTTAAATATAAAAAATATAACAATTTTATATGATTCATGTCTGCTATGTATTTGATAGCTAAATTTCTGTTTGTTTGTTTCCACAAGCCTACATGTTTGTCATCCACTTGATCAGAATATCCACTAACTTTGATTTAAGATCTATGCCAATTCCTGGAAAAGGGCCTGATTTTGCTTGTAGACCACTTTCATTTCCACTTCCTCATCCACAACATACAGGGAGCCTAAACACTTACAAATAATATACTGCTAATTAAAAGACCAAGAACACCACAAAGAAAACTGCTGTAACTCACCACCAGTAAGATGACCAGGCAAACTCATGATTGTAAATCCAAAAAGGGTAAAAATCCACGGCAGAAATTCAGATAAAGGCTGAGAAATTATGAAAGAGAGCAGACTCCCATAGGATAGAACCTGCAAACAAGTGCCATGCTCTAACTGCTCTAGCTAGTAAGACTGAATGAGGGACTGAATGAATGACCTAACCCTCGCTAACTCACTAAATGGTCCCTTCCTCAACAATGACATGACTGGCTGGCCGGCCATACACTCTCCTTATACTTTACAACTAGTCTACAACATGCAGACCCACCAAGGCTCAATTAGGCTACGTCCTACCTTTCTTGTACCAAGTCATGTCTGTAACTACATTTTCATAATATTCCCTCACACTTTTCATTGTAGAGGTACAAAAAATTGTATATTTTAGATGTACATGGAGAGATCCCAGCTCTCTAAAATGTCAATAGTCAAGATAAATATACATGTAGGAGGGTAGTGAAAAGTTATTACTACAATTACAGTTATTTTTAGCGTTTTATAGCAAAGATCGTCCTGGTGCTGTATAGATTATTGTGGTTATTGACATTATTTTGATTTTTTTTTTTTTACTAATGGACCTACAAAATTATATTTATCATAATAACCTGTCTGAACAGCTGTGTTTTACTTCATTAATGATATACATGTATGTACATGTACACTGTAAAAACATGTAGGCTACCTACATGTAAAGGCGACAGTAGCAACTCACAAGTCAGTAACCTGCCACATTGCTTCATGTATGAGTGTATTAAAATTGAAATTCCTATCACGACACTTCTCAATATCTTGCTCAAAAATATGGTAAAGGCCAATGTGAAAAGAGCACAAATACTGCTTCGATCTCAGAGTGACCTCCAAGGATTGAAATCAGGTCTGATATGCAAGACTATTCAAGGTTTGCCCTGATTGGTTGAAGCTTTCAATTTACACAGGAACTCAGCAACCAAGGTGTGAGAGAATCAGAGCAGTCCTGGCAAACAGGTTACTCTGTGTTCAGACACATACTTTAGTCCTTCTCTAATACTCTGCTTTCTCTTGCAAAATACACCTTTTTAAGCTCAATTAAATTTATTTTCTTTATCCTCTTGATCTACTGTAAACCTGCTACATACAATTTCTCGTAGATCACATATAAACAGATTAAATTGAGTTTTAAACGCTAATTTCAACTCTTGCATGATGAACTGTGAAAATTAAATACAGTGTGCTCTCTTTCATTCAGTATCTCTATGTAATTTGGGTGTTTATGAAATCTCTTTTCTTAGTTCCCATTTCTAAAGAGAAACATTACACAAAATGTTAACATGATTCATGTAGCTCTTGATTTCCAAAGGTAACTAAAACATAACTCTAAACATGATTTAGATATGATTGAGAGAGGGTAAGTTTGAGTTTGATCAGTACACACATCGTAAAGGACCAAGGTCAAGACCTTACAAACACCATTTAGACCCCGCGATTCAACATGGTGTATTTGTAGAATACTTTTGCTCATTTGTCCCCCTGTATAGCCAAATGAAAGCTGAACAGAGTTGTATTATCTTGAGTGTATAGACAGACAAAGATGTGCAAACATTACCCTCATAAACATCCCAAGGAAACTACTTCGTAGTACGCTTGTTAAAGGAATACATCACTAACTGTATTTTCCTGCTTCAGCAGAATTGTATGGAATACATAAGGCCTATGCCTAACCATGATGCAAACTATAATTATATGGACACAACAGGTAAACCCGGTAGCTAGTTTCCTTGAATTATTCATTTTTAGTCAGTTTTTAAGACAGTGTAGGTCTATATATACATGTATGCTATTTCATTCCAATTTGAAATATCTGATAAAACAAGAGTACTGTTTTCACAAGATATCTAACTGAGCAGACTGATACCTAAGGAGCCTGCAAACATCAGACACTTAAAGATAGGAATACTTGTAGCTAGCAATCAAAGACAGACGTCCTTTAAAGTACATGTCCACATAGATAGGACTACATATTGTGGTAATAAAAGACACCACTCCTTTAAAGTAGATGGGACTACATTGTAGCGATAAGCTCCTGTCATCAAGCCCATTACATTGTGTTGAATGATGGACATGTATTCTATGAATGATGGGACGGTTTACTTCTCAAACATGACCTAGATAGGTTGTGAAGCAGCACCACCTGTGCATACATGTACACCACCATACAAGCTCAACTTTCTTCCCCTCTTCACATCCATCCATCCAACCATCCATCCCTCCATTCCTACATCATATCCACACAATCAATACTTTCAAATGATTCCTATACTGCATATTACACACAATAATATGCTTCTATGGCACAATCAAGAAACACCTGACACCTGTACAAGTTCAGTTACTATCCATATTTTAAAATATATATACAAAATAAAATATAAAACAAACAAAAAGAGAAAAAAAAGCCAGCATCATCAAATCAGAACCAGGATATGATTTTTATGAAATGATTTGAATACCTATTAAAAGTTTTTATCTTCTACTTACTCCCAGATGACTGAGTAGGTAATGAATCCACCAAAATAAAAGAAATATGAAGATATATCACACTTATCCACATAAGATCCATCACACACATCTATGTATTCAAAGTTTCTGAGCCCTTCAAATGCTGTTTCGATTTGCAATGAAGATATCCAATTCTCACAACTCTAGTCAAGTCATACGGAAGCTATAATGACGAATGATGTGAGTCTACATCAAATCTTATGACAATCTTCAGATAACCAGATATCCAAATATGGAATGAAAATGGTATGATGTTTCAGGCAGCTCAGATATCATGTTCCTTGCAAGATCTTTTCAGTTAGTAATGAAGACCATAATGTTAGGATCACACTCGCTCGTCTGCCGGCACCGGAAATGTTACAATAGAACAATGATCGC
>JARBES010000131.1:33862664-33875293 GCA_030265145.1 Strongylocentrotus pallidus | reverse complement strand
CCAAACCCCTTCTTTCAGTCTTTCAAAACTTGCTGTGATAAAGTCCCTCTTTCAGACTTTCAAAACTTGCCGCGATAGATTGTCTGAAGTTCTGAAGTCTGAACACTGTATCATGGAACATTGTGTAGCAAATCACAGGTTTTGTAAGTATTACTTACAATTATTGTTAGTTTGTTACTAACAAAAACTTGATAAAGAATGAGGATGAATTAAAAACACAAAACATGCTAAAAACATGAACTGAACAAAAAACATGCTAAAAAAGGCGGTGGTGGGGTTTGGCATCACACTTTTCAAATGCGTGTCAGACAGGAGAGTCCATTAATCAATTTTTTCTCAAGATTTTTGCAGAACTGCTCTACCAGACAAATAAAGTCAAGTAAAATTGATTCCTAGTTTCTCATCTGGATTTTTATTTGAGATTATTTCTCTACATACAACAAATGCGATTTGTCACATGAGGTCAATTATAACACAAATCAAGGTGAAATTGCAACACATTAATGATTTTTTTTTACCCCAATGTCTAGATGTCTTCATATTAAACAAAAAATTACAATAATAACAATAAAATTAAGGAAAGGTTGAAAATAGGAAGGAGGATGGGACAAGAAACAAGAAATATTTTGTTTACCTACAATTAATTTCAGGTACGGTAAGTCTTAGTTCAATAAATCTAACAAGAATGCAGACTTATTACCATCCCCAACATCATCATAGATCAGCTCGAACCGTATTATCCTACAGTCAGTACATGTAAATAATCATCATTTTACTTGAATTACATTGTTCCAAAAGTCCAAAGCAGGTACAAATAATTTGTGACAATGAAATAATTAATTGCAATATACATGTATGTTGCGCCTTCAAACCTGTCATATTTTTTAGAACGCCATCTCCAGGCAACTTTAACTTTAAGTTAGTCTATGGAAATTTATTTTAAAACTTACTTCTTGATCTTCAAGCTCTCATTTCACTGATCAGTTCTTATTGGTGTTAACATAAAATCATTATAAAAACATACAAACTGTCCACATAAGGTTTTAAAGTCTTTACAAGTACATAAGATTATTTGTACATAAACATACATCAGTCTACCATAGAAAAATCGCCAAAGGTCAAACAGTCTGTAATTACTAATTACAGAGCACAGACCCATGAAAATGACAAAAAATTAAGTGTAGGTATTTCTCTAGATATATTCCATTTTCAAGCATTACCTTGATACAAATCTTATCTCATAAATATTTGTTAAATTAACGTTAAAATCTTGAGTCATAAAATATCTTGTTTTCATTGTTTTCTTAAGTAGAAATAAAATAAAATTAATTGGTCTTCTTTCAATATTCTCTTACTTGCAAATTTTGATTAACTCGTCGCCAAAGCAAATTTTACAAATTCTTAGATGTCATCAGTAACACATGTTTTCATGCAAATTGGATGATTGTATCATTTGTGCTACCACTATCTTAGAATTTTACTAATTTAAAAACTTTGAATGAAATATAAAACCTCATAATCACTTTCGGTAATTCAGGATTAAATCTGATGAATCGTAACAAAGACTTTATTTTTTAGCCCAAAGTATCAATCTCATGAATTTGACGCTTATCATGGTTTATCATGCTTCCTGACACCTCCATAAGTGAGGACAAGAATATGAGTGTCATAGAATTGATTTCATGTAACGACCCCCAGACGGTCAAATATTTCTGTCTACAGTCTAGTATTAAATACAGGTGTACTACAAATAAGCTTACTAAAAAACATGCTAATTTGCAAAAGCGTATTCCAAGGTGAATTTAAAACAAAGGTATCATAGAAGAGAGCGTAAAGCATTGTCTCTTCTACTTTCTAGGGCTTCTGTCAGGCTAGTCACACAGACACACTGCACTGCACCGACTGACTGTCTGTCTGTCTGACTCAGGAGTCAGACAACAAGACCACTGAAGAGTTAATCAATTTATTAAGCATCCATTCTACTCTAACTCCAGGGAGCTCCGACACCGATGCCGGAGGCGTCAGAACTCCAGAGCCAGGTTTTGAAAGCAATTCAAACATCAGGTTGGCTCACATTTTTTGCAATGTAAAGAGGTGGCGTTTACAATTTTGATTTACAATTGTTTTCGACTCCTCTGGGCATCTTTCCAACCACTTGAAATTATAATTTGAAGAAATCTTTGATGGGTTAAAGGGTGATTCTTCGTCCTAACCAGACGATGCGGTAGCGGCACAGCAAATTATAGAGCGCTGTTCACTCGAAATTGCCTGAATCGAAGAGACAGAACCTCCTGCATATTCAGCAATTTTGAGCGAATAGCGCTCTATATCAGGAATATGCATATTTGCTCCGCCGCTACCGCGCATGCGTACTTTCTCTTTGCCATGTTGAATCGACGATACATGGATGAACAGTAGGGGCGCTGGTCTGAGAATGAGGATCTTCCTCATAAGCGCGGACAACATGCGTCCTCAAAAATAAGGATCGTCTGCTTTTTCGCAGATGTTTTTTTTTCATCGGCGCTCTGCGGGTTTCGGGTTCCCGAACCGCCCACTGGCGATGCAAAGAATGGAAAATAATCCTAGTTTACCGTCTACTTTTATGGGTTGTCCGTCTTACCTAGGATGTACAAATTCAATGTAAAAATGGTCAAGAAAATCATTGAGGAATCCGTTTATCGCGTCGCTAACGCGCCGATCAAAAATATGCAACGTCTGCGAAAATGCAGATGATCCTTATTCTCGGACCAGTGCCCCTACTGATGAATCGTCTGGTTAGGACGAAGAATCACCCTTTATCCCATCGAAGACTTCTTCAAATTATAATTTCAAGTGGTTGGAAAGATGCCCCGTGGAGTCGAAAAACAAACTTTAATAACTAGGGGTCTAGCTCACATTGCGAAAACATGTGACCCAACCCGTTGATTGAATCGTTTTCAATATCTGCATCTGCATCGGCGTCGGAGCTCTCTGGAATTAAAGCACTCTAACTGCATTTATACCGGGTTAGGGTTAGGGTTAGGGTTAGGGTTAAACTGAAGTTAGAAACCCAAAATAATAAAACACACTAAAGTATAGGATTGCCCTTCCCTATTCTTTTTTTCTTTTGTTACTCATAGATTCATACTGATTGTTGGTTCAGCAATTAAATGACACACAAATATGATGATCATCTGCAGCTATGCTATGCCGACCATCTCAATTTAGTGTCAGTGCTCAGTTCATCGGCGCCTGAGCCGCTGCGAGGCCATGACGGTCGGCTAGACCTCGGCACTGATTGCGAGACTTCAGCTGTTCATCAACAAACAAACCCTTCAAAACATCGCGGTCTAAGACATGTTTCATTCACATAATATCTAGTATCATATAAAATATTATAATGAATATATTTCAAACTACGGTATTATAAAATTTAAAGTTTCATACGTACCGAAAAAGTCTACTTTTAAGGCCAAAAGTATAAAAATAAATTCTAGTCGTCGCGTCGCCATTTTCGCATCACTGTCGAGAACTACATCTGTTGCCAAATGTGAGGGTCCATTCCTGCTAGTGATCATAATTTACATCAGATATATTGTCACAAAACTCATTATTTGAATTAGAAAAGAAATACAAATAATTTTGATAATTATAAAAATATTTTTAAAAGGAGATATTTTGAAATATTATGATTTTATTTGTTGAATGTATATTAAAATTAAAACAAAAACTTTGCATTTATCTAAAATGGTGGCACCCTGGCGTCAATATGGGCTGTTATGTCTGCGGACATAAACATTCACCTCCCTCTGGAAAAATCTGTTCTCCTTGATTGTACACATCTTTATCTTTACTTTTAATTGCAAGTAGAAATCTCGGTATTTGTTTTACAATGGAGATATTATAAAGTGTTTTACTTTTTGTTTTAAATGTTTTGCTCGTAAGTACTATTTTGATGTGAAAAAACCCATTTTGTTTGGTCAAACCAAGGTCAAACCAGATGGGCCAAATAGTAATCCAAAGAGGGCGACATACTCGAAGTCACGAAATTAACATTGCTTATTAGGCATGTTTATGCTCCTATGTTTTCTCCGGTGGTCAGTCTCTCTACCTTTCAACCCCCCCCCCCCCTCCTCCTCCTCCTCCTCTCTCTCTCTCTCTCTCTCTCTCTCTCTCTCTCTCTCTCTCTCCCCTTTCTCCTCTCTCCTCTCTCTCTCTCCCCTCTCTCCTCTATCTCTTTCCTAAATATCTCTCTCCTCTCACTCTTTATTTCTTTCACTTACTTTTGTTCTTTTTCTCCCATCTCTTGGTTGGATTCCAACCAAGAGATGGGAGAAAAGGAAAAAAGCACTAATCTTTGGCAAGACATTAATCTACATTTTCCACTCTTCACCCAGGTGTAGTAAATGGGTAACCATTAGGAATTTATTCCTTGGGTGCTCTGAACGCCTTCAAGGCAGCTGGGATAAACACAGAGTAATAGTACTTTGTAGGCACTTTGTGCATCCCCTGGCATCAATATGTGTGTAATTTAAATGTAACTATCATTGATAGTAATATTCTTATAATCATTATATTCTTTATAATTACTATCATTAGTATTCTAATTGTTCAATTATCACCACTATCATTATCATCATCATTATCAGTATAGAAGTAGTAGTAGTTGGAGTAAAAGCAGAAGCTGAAGTATAAGTAGGATCAGTGTCATCATCACCCCCTTCATCATCACAGTCATTTCAATACTTCAGAAAGCGAGATGAGCATTTCCCAATCCGAACGTGTTACATAAAATTTGCAAGGTTTAAGCCATCTTTAAACACTGAAAAGGTTAGATTGTGTTCAATATACTACATCCCCAGAGGTGCAGCTATTAGATAATTCTAAGGGCACAAGAAGTTGCCAAACACCAGATGGGCAAATGCTTATATGCTTTTACATTAAATAACACTGTGATTGAGGCTCTAAGGAGACAATAATATATACAATATCTGATAATCAGGAAATGATGCACTTTTCTGAGGAAACCTTGATGACAGAATGAAAAGGTTACACTGATATTAATCTTGTTGCAAAGTACTTTATTGGTATATTGCCATCATAAATACATTCTACATGAAGGAAAAAAGTCATTTCTAAATCATTACACTTTGGTTGCCTTGCTCACAAACTGAGCAGAAGTCAAAGCTATATACATATCTTAAATCATTATGTACACAGCAAATTTGGTTCTTATCAGAGTTTAACAAAATGAGTCTGTGAAATTAGTTCCATGACAAAACTATGATCTGTGGTAATGCAATTACTTATGATGGTTGGTTGAAGGGTGTAAAAAGTTAAAATAGGAAGGGAGTTCCCATGAGATTAAGAGAAGAAAGAAGAATTAATGATGTACAGATAAAAGCACAAAGAAATAAACATAGGGTAAAAGATGGAAGGGAAAGTGAAAGAGAGGGAGAGAGGCTTCAAATTTGCTACTGGTATGCAAAGGATTATAGAACAGAGAAGGACAGAAAGAGAAATGGGGAGGGGGTAAAATATTAAAATATTTGTAGATTATATATTAAGTAGAGGATGGGGCTAATAGTTTAGTCAGTGCAGCAATAAAATGAAGATAAATATATAAAATATGTCCTTTTAAAAAAGAATGGGAGAAATAACAGTATTCACAGCATAAGAGAAATGCAGCACTTTATATTTTAGAGAGTAAAATTATTTACTTTCCAGACTAAGTTCAATAGCATTTAAATTATTGAAATAAAAGCTTGTTCACAGCATATGCCATATGGCATTATAGTAAAATACAACATTGCCCAAAAGACCATTTAAAATGTATATTAATAGCAAGAGGCAGTGTGGATGCAACACAAGCCCCTATGATTTTAAATTAGTTTATCATAATGTCCGAGTGTGCTTTAAAGCTGTATGACCCCACCCCCATAAAAGGCTTTTACCATATATCAAATATTCATCAATGAGTGACATTCTTAGCACTATCAAATGCAGCACTTTACATAACGGAAACCTAATAAATAATTCATTTACTTTGAGATAAACATTTAATTACATGAAAATTATTATAATAAAAGCTGCACAAATCACATGAGAGGACTTCCACACATTGGAATTACTAACTGGAAATCATAGAATGGTTATGAAAGGAGTGAATGATGGAAATTATGATACTAAATATTCCATTTTTTTTTTCACTACTAAAGTTTTGTTGTTAACAATGCAAAGGTTGGTTTATATTCTGATAATTTAGACTAAAATAAAGACATTTTAGACCATGATCACATCTAAACTATATATCATCATTGCAACCATGTATCATGTATACAGATCACATGTTCTACAATCAATCTCCCTGATATCTAAACTAAAAATATATCATATATACGGGATAATAGTAATTCATTATACTATCGCCAACTACAAAGTAAAACAATTTTGTTAAAATATACATCAACAAAATACCACAGCAACCATTTAGAGAATTTACAGTCAATGTTTGAGACATAAATAATATAAAAATATACAGTTATGTATATGAAAAGCTTTCCTTTTTTGTTATTCTACACTTGAAAGTCATAAAATATACAACATTTAGTTTGAATATCTCTTTTCCTCATTTATTGCCATGTTTAGAACCACAGAGATATTTTACTATCTCTGAATGATGTTCTTTGTCAGCCGCTATAGCCATGCATCATTTATTGGAATGTGGCTGTATTTGCAAACACAATATCCCTATGTAAGGCATGATTTTTACAGATAAATTACAAGATGGATACTCCTATGCAACACAATGATATATCAACTATATTACCATCTACTGGTGCCGGAAGGGTTATCCTCCCAATGTTTTCCCACAGAGTTAACATTCTTTTGACTCTTCAGATATTGTCTACTGGTTGTATAATGTACAAGAGAGGGTCTAGGGAATATCTTGGGCTACCACAAGTAACACTGTCAAACATCTTTTGAATAATCATTATTGATACAAGTGGTGTGATATATTTACAGCTTGTGTTTCTTATTGTCTTTGATTTTGGGTTTTAAGTTGATGCCTGCTTGCTTACATCATCACAAAAAACAAAAACAAAGTTCAATCTTAGAATACTTAAATACAGTTATGTGAAGTCAACTTAAATTTTGAGTTCCACCCAAGAGCACTACATCAAAACATGCCACAAGACTTGGGGCTAGTAGATGAGGAAAGTAATGGAAAAACCTTTCATTTTACTTGCTTAATTAAGGCAAGCAGACATTCTTGACTGATTCATCAAATTGGAAATAAAAGATGAGTGACATTTCTTTCCCAAGTCTATTTGTAAACCAATATCAAACATCACATAAAACCAGGCTGTATCTTATACAGGTCAGCGACCTAAATACTCTAGTCTCTATATCTAGACTTTATGTCTGCCCTAGATTTCGTAGCACAAACGATTAAAATCAAACACCATGTGTTCCAACATTTAGCAGACAAACCCATTCTATACTATCAGAGACTGAGTTCTGTATGAGATAACATAGAAAATGGAAATTGCAACATTTTGCAAAAATGATCAATACTTTATACAACCTTCTGTTTTGATCCTGGTTTATTTTACAATTATCTTGTTACAATGGTGACAATTAATCAAACATGCTTTTAAAAGCCAATGCATAAAACATAAACGCTTGTCTATTTATGCTCATTGTACTATGTACAAAGACAAGCAGAAAATAACAGATAAACATAAAGTGAAATAACCAGGACATCTGGTTAAATACAACATGTATGGAAGAAGTCATTATCATCAACAAATAGAAACACTATTAAAAAGATATATGAAATACATAATTTTTCATTAAAAGCGAAGATAGCCTTACATGACAAACCATCTATTGACTAATGATATTTGAAGGTCATATGGACTATTATTCTCAATCATTTCTGTGTATTATAATGTTCAATTAAAAAGCATAAACATAAGCAATACAGTTCATACAAAAATTTGACTTTAAAATGGTAAAGACTTCATTTGTTCTGCATTGTTTCACTTATTTTTGTTTATGTCAGGATTTCTTTGCTTTCTGAGTATAATACACTATTATTGTGTTTGGATTATTCTTTTCCAAGAGATGTATATATCATTAAAAAGCAGAAAAAGAGAGAAAATATATTCATTAAATCACTCTACCTAAACATAACGAAGCCTTAGAAATCCAAATTTATTCAGTGCCACAAGCTGGCAATACTTTAAAATTTCAATATTTTGTTTACATAAAATTCAGATACCCTGTTTCTTACACTTATTGCAAAATAAACTTACACAGATAGGAGAGAGGGACAGAGGGGACATATAAATAAATATATATATTAAGAAAATTAACAGGAATTCATTTTTCATGTAAACACATCAGCATATCATAGGTAAACATATTAAAATGTCTTTAATTTTTGTCCAGATCCTAATATGGTGTACTCGTCATGAACAACATAAAAGAAAGCAGTAGAATGAGCTCTTTAAAATGGGCAGCAAATTACAATTTATCTTAGCAGTGCTCTCGCAGATTGGAAACAAGATGATGATCATTCATCATAGAAAATTACTCAACTTTTGCTTCATTGTTTTTACGGTATTGCAGTTTAGACTTGGTTTTTATCTCTGATTTACATCTGAAATCAAATCAACAGAATTAAATGACACAATTTCTTTGAAACTGCACAGACTTAGAGCAGACAATTCATTTGAGCAGCACATGTTAACAGGCAGCATAGGGTATTTTTGGCAGCTTAAGGGTAAGCACATTATGAAATATATCAAATAAGTTTCGTATGGTTTTTTAAACATACAGAATAAACTGAAAATATGATACACTTCAATGGCATTTCCACATCACAAAAGAATGATACTAAAATTAATTAATTTTAACCGCATTTATCATAATCATTTGTCATTCATTTTGGGAATACAATTTTAGAAAACACTGATTCATAACCATGTTGTTCTACATAGACAGCACAAAAGGCAAATTATTATCTTTGGTATGTCAACTACCTTTATAAGGCATTTCACACTAAGGTAGCAGATACTACAGTTTGGTAGAAATCATTTAATGGCTAACTGTGGAACTTGGGATTAAAACATTAACAATCAAAAATATCTTGCTGCATTTGAGGATCCATTATCATAAAGCTTGCTTTCTCTTTATAAGCCTAGGATCCAGTCTCCTCATAAAGGCTGTGATTTTCTCAAGAAATAGACTGACAGCACGAAAGATTTTGAAGTAAGCCTATCTGGCTGGCAATAAAAACCTTTAATATAGCCATTGTAATAGAGTTGTATATATAAAATGGGTTAAAATAATCGGGAAGTAAATGACTACTTTAGAATGAGAAAGTTGTATATCCAATGAGTTTACAATAAATTAGGTGGGCAAGAAAGTTTCATATACTTGGCAGTCGTTGTAAAATATTAGTATGTAGTATTCGTCAGTAGATTAGTGTTATTCATATGACAAGGTGTAAATCAGGCCTCCTTGCAGTATAGCAGTGTAAGAAACCACACTGAGAAATAAATACAGGGTTTACTTTGTTCCTGATTGATATGCACATCTACTTCAATAGCAGACTAGTCATTTAGACAGACCAAGAATAAGACCAGACAAGTCTATCTGATGGGCCAAGACCAGACTAGTCTACATGGTGGACCAGAAACAAGACCAGTCTAGTCTATCTGATGAGCCAAGACCAGTCAAATCTATATGGTTGGCCAGGAACATGACTAGTCTAGTCTATCTGATGGGCCAAGTCCGGTCAAATTTATATGGTTGGCCAGGAACATGACCAGGCTAGTCCTTTTGGTGGGCCAGGAGCTTCTCTGAGTACTTGAGGTTAAGAACCCTTAGATCCAGGACTACCTGTAGACACTTGTGGAACACCAAAGCATCAGGAGCATGTGTAGCATAGAGGAACTTCTCCAGGACACCCAGAAGGTGTGTCTGGAGGCTGCGTACCTCATCAACGCTCTGGATACCTTTACGATCTGCATGTAAGGGAAGAGATACAATACAAACAACGGGTTATGTGAAATTCCAGTTCGGTTTTAAATTCTTTCTGAATTGCATCACTTGAAAAGAGGGATTTATGAGCGCATAAAGATCCAACAGGTTTGGTTGGGTAAAATATGCTCTAATATGAATAGAATTTCAAAGTGTCTATCTAACAGAAGAAAAGAGAGTATAGATGTGTATGTTTTGAGGACATCAGGAGGAATACAATTCACACCCCAATTTAAGCTTCTGGTTTGAACCTGTGAGGATACAGACCAAGTAAAAGCTATGCAATTACAACATTATGAATAAGACAGGGAAGTAAGTTGAGCTTTGTCAACACGTTAGTAAAAAGCTTTCTGATAAGCAAAGGGGGAAAAAGAACATCCCCCTTCCCAAACCCCCTTCCTCTTCACAAATGATAATACAATAGATTTACACAAAATCACAAGTCAACAATTTTTTTTAAATGAAGAAAATTCTTTTGTCCAGCCATTCTAACGAAGCAACTTACCTGATGCTACTAATATAGATGCTTGTAACAGCGCCCTCTCTGGCAGAGATAGGTTTAGCTGGTTGAGTTGTGAGGCTATCTTGGACAATGCAAGAACTAAATCTCCAACATCTGCATAGGAATAAAGCAGGATCAAAGTGACTCAATGAAAGATCAAACAAATATAATACCATCTCATGAATCACAGTCATAAAGTCATATAACAGCTAGATCCTAAAATACAAATAATATAGAACTACAGTTCAGGACTCAATCATAGCAAGGGAAGCCCATGTTTACTACCATCTTTTCTTTTAGCTTTAATATTTTAATTCAGGATTAATATATTTCTCAGATGTTGTTCTGGGTGGTGATATGTTATAAGTTAGGCCTAAAACAAAGATGTTGTATTGCCCTTTAGGTGCCAAAACATGGGTCGGTCGGTCGGCAATCTTTTTTTTTTTTTTTTTTATTCTTCTTCCTCTTTGGGCTGATATTTTTCAGTTTTGAATCCTTTAATATTTTGCTTCTCTGAAAAACGGTTTAAAAAAAAAACTTTTTTAAAAAGCCGACCGTAGATTTCAAGATTTTGGGTTCGCAAAGGGCAATACAACATCTTTTTTTGTAGGCCTTATTGCAGTCCTTTTGATTGATGACATACCAGGTGAAGTCACCAAGCATACAGTGATTCCTCTAACACCATGTTTCAATATAGAAGATTTAAATACCGTACCCACCTGACTTTTGGAGAAGACCTCTGTGAAACTTCTCTCCATTAGTGAACACAATGAAATCACTTTCTGGATCCAGGATTTGACTCAGCTGCAGGAGTAGCACTTCAAAACAGCCTGCCTTTAACAGTGTCAGCTAAATAGAAAATATAACAAGATATTTCAATAAGACAATGAAATAGAGGGAAAGTATTTCACATACAGTTTTTAAAAAAATATGACCATTTACACACAAGCATATTTTACTTTTATCCTGGGTTATTATCTTTTAAAGGGCACAGAAATAGAAGCACATACCGTAAGCTAAATATAAGCACAATCGTTCGTCTTGTTCAGGCTTTTCAGCATATCATGAAAACAAATTTGTATTCTTTCATCCCTGATTTATTCCTGATACAGTTTTAAAATCCAAGGATCATTATTTCAACCTATTTCCAGTTTGAAAGTCTTCATCCAGTAGATAATCTCTTTTAACTAAAAACAAGATAAGAGCTCAAATATTTTTTTTAATAGGCCAATGCCAGACTTGATTGTCTTTATTTGATTGAATTTTTCTCAAATCTCCCTGACTTCTCCGTTTCCGTTGAAGAAAGGAAACTAATTTTCCATGTTTTCCCTGATCTCTGTGAACCCTGCTACTTTACCTGGTCTTCATGCGGGATGTCTTCAAAGCCTTCTGTAGCTTTGGCAAAGCTCACAATCCGGCTGATGATAGGTGCAAACCGGTCACAGAATGCATCCTCTTTGTCTCCTACTGATAACTCCAAGGGTAGTCCGCATAAACCAGTGGAACCGTGCGTCTGGTAATGAAGGAAGGAAAATCAGTACTTCGGACAATAAAATCAAAATAGAAAATGCATATCAATCAGTTGTGATTTATATAGCACATGATAGTTGATACTACAGTATACACTGATTTTGGTATATACAGGTTTAATTACCTAGGTCATTAGATACACGCTCACATACATTTTGTGCACCATTTGTAAAAGCATTTCTAGCATATGATTTTAATGAAGGCATACAAACAATCATTTGTACAAAGCAAATAAGAAAAATTAATTGTAATTATGTTTCATGGTTAATCTTTGGAAACATAGAGAGTGGTAGAAACTAGAAAAGCTAATCTAAAAGTGAACTTGACTTGACTACAACAGAGAAAATTTCAACCTGTTTCAAAGAAGAAACCTTCCATGTCCAGGGAACAGGAAAAAATGATGGTGATAAGTAATCATTAAAGGGGTCCGGTAACTTTGTCTCAGATTCTGAAACAGAATTCTGGATTTAGCTCATGCTGCGATGAGAATTATAAACCTTTAGGTCAGTCAGAATCCCCGTGACTTTTACAAGCCGATCGCCTGTCTGATTATCAAGATATTTAT
>JARBES010000131.1:33621734-33632768 GCA_030265145.1 Strongylocentrotus pallidus | reverse complement strand
GTAACTCTGCCTGTTCCAATGAGAGAGGAGAGAAGGAAAAGATGATATGCTCCAAATTTGATCAAAAGTACGGCCCTAAAATGAAAAGTTTCAAATCAAAAGTACACAATTTTCGCTCATAACGCCACTAAAAAGAATAATCTATTAAAAAAAAACTTATAACGATTTTGCAAAATTTTGATAGGTTCTTTAGCTGCTTAAAAGAGTTAACGTTGAAAATCTGATGAAATTTGATAACATAAGGTATACTAACTATATTCCTTAGCATACTGCTTACGGACATCAATTGAAACAATAAAGAGGGGTAAACAAAAACATAAACAAATTCATCACCCTGTACCGGAAGGTGACAACATTTGCATATATGTTGATAAGATGAAAGTGGGACATTTAACCACTGGTAATTTATGGTCACATGTATCGAAATCTACATAGAGAAATTTCCATCACCTACTCCTACAAATAAAGTTCCAGACCATGCAGCTCATACCCTATCGTCGAAACAATAACAATTTCTATTAACTTAATAATTCCAATTTTGATAATCTAAGGTACAAAGATGATACCTCTAACCTACAAGTTTGAAATGCCACTATTTTTGTCTTCATGTTCATGCCTGTTTTCATATAGTTTGCGTCAACTCACAACTAAGTTTTGCGATTTAACTTTCCTTTTCCTTTTTGATTTGATGGTTTGGAGACACTATATAGTTCCTGTCGTTCGAACGGATTCCATTCAATAAAAATGGGATTGTTTATCGCTATTTCTGCTATTGGAGGAATGTTTGCATTGTATACATCATGGCTGTATGTCTTGTCTATCAACCTGCCATCTCATTCAATGAATTCCAGGTGTGTATGATCATTCTACTCTGATCTCTAGCTCTATGAATGTACTTTTTTTAGGTGCAGATCTATCCTGCAGTCCCACATGCTCATTGTTTTGTAACGAGATCTTCTTTTTCTTCAGCATGAGCTGCACTGTACGGAAGGAAGAGGTTATCCTGTTGGAAACTTCCGGTCGTTCCATCGAGTGGTACTTGTTCTAACCTAACTTATTGTGAATGCATGGTTGGTGGACACACATGTAATACGGAATAATTTAGCGTTGGGAGCACAAGTGTTTGTTCAATCTATTTTAAAACAAAATTAATGATGATTGATGGTGCAGAGATTGACAGATGTCGAGATAAAGGAAAACTATTCCAGGACTCTACCACTCTCAGCTCTGTACCTTATTTTTAGGGCTGTATTATGTTTTTGATTAAAAATATGTTGCTGTCCTCTTGTAGCTTCATGTAGCTTCGTCTTCTTCTACTTTTTAGTTTTTTTCTTCTTCTCTTTCTTCTCCTTCCTTTCCTTTTTTCCCTTCTCCTTCTCCTTCTTCTCCTTCTTCTGTGTTATAAAAAATTATGACACCCTCTATTGATCCCCAAATGTTCAAAGTAAAAACACCACTGTACAAAGCTCATCAGAATCATAATGCTCTCAAATTCATGTTGGCACTTAACCCCACTTTAGTGACGATCGATGACACCTAAATATCATTTTAAAATGCAATCAATTTAACTCACAGACAACGATTTTGCAAAACATACTTTGAAAATTAAAAACAGATACAATATCTAATTAATATATATTGACAATTCTGTTGAGGTGCTGCTTCCATGTGAGTGCCTTTAACTCCAAGGCAACTTGACAAAAAAAAGGATCCCCTATCGAGAAAAAAAAGTTCAGATTATTTTTGTGCATTTGCAATATGGACCCATTTTTTCCTGTTGTTGTTGAGAGATTAGTCCAGAATCATTTCTTTAATCATTGATTTTTATTAGGCCTATTGATCTAGGATGTTAGATTACAGTGAATAAAGGAAGAAGAATAAGTGAGTGAAAATGAGTCAATTTTTTTTTCTTCTTCTAAAGAGAATCCTCATAGTATTTTGTTTTCTTTCTTTACACTGAATAGTGAGCTGAGCTTTCCAAGTAATCTTGAGCAGCTGAGAAGCGTGGTAGATATTCTACAGGAATATAAGACTGATAACTTTGGCTATATCCTTCTGCTGTTCTGTAGTGCATATCTCTACAAGCAAACTTTTGCTATTCCTGGATCAGTCTTCATGGTGAGTTGATCTCATGATGATGATTTACATGAAAATGATGCTGCTGGTGGCGGTGATGGTGGTGGTGATGGTGGTGGTGATTGTGATGATGAGAAGGAGGAGGAGAATAGTGATGCTGCTGTTTATGATGATGATGATGATGATCATGGTAATAACTATAATGAGGAGCCTCAATAATGACGGTGATGATGACAACAATGAGGTTTATGGTGATTGTGTGGATGACAATAATGACGGTGATGATGATGGGAATGAAGATGAGGAGTTGATGATTATAATGATAGGATTCATAGGAATGATGAGGATGGGTGCCTTTTGCCATAGACCTATGTCACCCTTATGGTGCTGTTATTGTTAAAGTACAGGTACAAAGCTTGTAAATGATGTACATGGATCGTAAGTTATTGTGATAATAACAGTAGCACATCTGATGATCTGTGCATTGACTATAGTAATGGTAGTGTACTAGTGTTATTCGATAATTTAACTAGAAAGAAAAAAGTAAGTAAAAATTTGATAGTAGCTGTTAGCTGCTGTTATGGTCATGTTATTTCCTTTACCAATGACTTCTCTGGTCAATTTTCTTTTCAGAATCTTCTTGGAGGTGCTTTATTTGGTCCATGGTTAGCATTTCCTATGTGTTGTGTGTTATCCGCATTTGGTGCAACCTTGTGCTATCTACTCTCTCACTTCTTTGGTAGAGCTCTTATCATGAAGTATGCTGCAAACAGAGTCAAACCACTTCAGAAAATGGTAATTATTATTATTTTTATTATCATTATTATTACTATTATAATTATTATCAATTTATCATTATTGTTAATTACTGATGTCACCTTTGCATGAGAGGGGACAAGCGAAGTTAGTCAATGTAACTCTATTGCCTCTCCTATTTATACAACTGAATGAATTATCTCTATAATTAGTCTGTCGGAAAATTGGAAACTTCTTTTGTCTTTCCTTTCACTTTTATAAGAGCATGCATTTAAGATAAACATGGCTCAGTGTTGTGTATTGGACATACAGTATATAATCACCAAAACAAATGGTAAAAACCTTATCAATAGTTATTTTTGTAAAGATAAATGAACCTATTTTGTTCAGTTCATTTTGTAATAGTATTTACCTAGAGATAATCTGACACTATCTCATATGATATATCTCGGTTGGGCAGAAAAACTTGTACCACTGCAGAAAGAGCATGTACAAAGTGTACAAGATATAATGTAAAATGGACATTTTGATCCTTATAACTTTAATGAATCAACTCACTGAGGAAAATGATGAAAGTATATTGGTTAGTGTGTTACTACAAAAAATGAAATTTATTTGTTTTGCTTTGTTATCTAAGAGCATTTACAAAAATAGTTACCCGGTACACAAAGATGTGTTTTCAATTCAAGTAAAAATTGTATTGATTTTTAAACACATCTTTGTGTATTTTTGAAATACTCTTAGAAAACAAAGCAAAACAATGGAGGAGCATTTCTTCATAAAAAGACTGTGTATAGTATACTAATCATTTTAGTCACTCATGGGCATGGAAGTAAACATTTCATCTCTGTGTATGCCATACAAAATACCGTTCCGTGGGTTTTATGGGTAAAATTCTGTAAAATTGCATCAATGCCACCGTTGAGTAGCATATATTTGTGTGTAATAACACTCCATGAAGACACATTATCAGATATAAATGAATTTGACTTTCAGAAATAATGTGAAGTTTGTGACTCTGGCACTAACATGATCTTTTGTTTAATTTCAGGTTCAGGACAATCTTGAGAGCCTGTTCTTCTTTCTTCTCTTCCTGAGGTTGTTTCCAATGTCACCAAACTGGTTTCTAAACATGGCATCACCTATCCTTGATGTACCTATCATCCAGTTCTTCTTCTCAGTTCTTATAGGTAAGACTAGCATAATGGCCAAGGCTTTATAAAATCAACATGAGGGCAAATTTAATAGCTTCTTTTTGCACCACCTATTGAAATGCGTGAGAGCAATGCAATAATGTATATTCAGAATAACATCTCTATAGGCGATACAACAGGATATTTAATAACAGTTGAGTTAATTTCTTAGAAGTCTCTGAGATCAAATCAACTTAAAATATTATATTATTGTGTCTTTGAATCATTAATTGTATTTGCCTCCTTCTTTTCAAAGTTCCCTTAAAACTTTGATTTGAAAAGAATATTGTTGTTGTTTTATTAGCTTCTATTTCTCGCAATTCAGATGCTACTAAAAGTCTTTTCTATTTTGTTTTCAATGATTGCAAATACTATGTAATGTGTCATACTCTAGTAAAATTCATGTGCCTTTATGGCATGTTGATTTACTTTTGTGTGTCATAATTGGTTTAGCATTTATTATGTTTTTTTTCTTCTTGATTCCCTCATTTTATTCTAGGTCTGATGCCGTATAACTTCATATGTGTGCAGACGGGTTCTCTCTTGTCTGAAATCACATCTGTAAGGGATGTTTTAACCACTGGAACGATGCTCAAATTGGCTACTATGGCAGTAGTCGCTCTTGTGCCTGGTATACTGTTTAGGAAGCAGAAAAAGAAGATGGTGAAAGAAACATGAAATATTTGAGTTAGAGAAGGACTCAGCTCAGGCAAGGTCTGTTTTATTTTGTTTTGTTTTGAATTGGTATGCTGAAACTTAACTCCTGAATATGTTGCATTGTAGCATTTGCAGATTTTGCACAGTTGAACTAGACAAAAAATATTATGCTTTTATCAGATTTATGTATTACTTAAAATCACATGATATCAGTCAAGATCCTCTATAACTGTTAATTTTGTTGGTGCTATGTAGTCATTTATTTGTAAGAGTATACTCCAAAATGTAGGGTATTTTCAGGTGAAGTTGTAGGTACAAAATATTTGTAATTATTCTTTTCTTTGCTTGAAGCTTTGATAACATAATTATTACAAATCAGTATCTTATGACACACATGCAGATTCCTTATAAACAAGTACCGGTACCTAGAGAAAATATGTACCCCTCCTACATCGATAAGGCTAAATAACACTAACCTGTAATTGTCATTTTGATAAGTTAGATTGTACTTTCAGATGCACCCACACACCAACAATTATCCCTTTTGCATCATAGAATGCCACTACATTTCACCAAAGATGACCTTTGATTTCTCATAATTGAATATTTGGCTTTTCTATTTCAATCTTTAATAATGAAATAAATATGAATTAGAATTAGCGGAAAACTGTACTGATAGATATCACTATATTATTCAAATTTGGTTAGAGCAGTGGTTATTTCTTTCTGCCTTTTAATTAGAGAATTTCTTGCCAGCTATCCAAAACTAATCTCTGAAGAACAGATTCCCTGAAACCATTTTACAGAATGAGCTGCTTGCATCTTCATCTAATTTTAAACTAGCTGAAGTCGTGCAATAAGCATAAGTATGTACGGGTCAGTGTACTCCGGGTCTGAATTGTATATAAATCAGAGAATTATATCATATGTATAGGTAATACTTTATATGCATTTATAAAAATTATAGTTCTATCTGCATATTTTAAGTGCTTATATTTAATCAATTGTTATGGTAATAGTTGTATGAAACTATAAGAAGAATGCAAATATTTGCTCTTTTAATATATATGATTGTAGGGTTCATGTAGCTCAAATTTTAAGTATATTTGATTGCAAATTGTTCTCAAAGTGATATCGATTCATTCCACATTCTACATCTATGCAATAAGTTTGTTCTATAGTGCGGATATCTAGTTGATAAATCTGTACTATTTTGTAAGTTTACTACATTTTTATATCCTATGTATCTGTAATCAATGTAATAATCATAACAAAAGTATTTAAATTTCAACCCAGGTTCGTGGCACAATACATACAATTGTGTCATTAGCGTGGTTTACAAGACATCTAACTTTCACACCACCTGCAACACATGAAACATAGAGACATATAAAGGTGAATGCATTTGAGTCCTTTCCATGGAAAACATGGTACATTTATGACCAAATGAAATTGAAAAGACATAAGTGCACATAATCTCACCATCAGTATTGTTTGTATGTATCTGTACATGGATGTATACATCAGCCAAGCTCCAAATAGAATACTATTTTATTTTTTGTTTCAAGTAAGATGGAAATTTGGCCAATGAGCCAGCCATTTAAAAAAACACTAATTGCATTTAGATTTCATATAATTAAGTGTATGACATGCATTTATCTATAATACATGTAGTTCTACACATGTATGTTGTAAGGGTTATACATGTATTTCCTATATATGCATCATATATTTAGGATCCCATGTAGAATGGCCAGTTTGATACTTTTATAAGTACTAAAGTTGTTTATATAAAGATACACATCACTTCATTTCATAATATTTCATTATCTACCTGGTCCCTTTCTTGTGCAATTAAATTACAAGCAATAATTATCAGAAAGGAATAGTGCTTCTAGAGGGACAAGTATTTTGAACAACCCCTCTATAGAGACCACCTGTCTGCAGTGGCCACTTTTTGTGTTTCTCTTGAGTGACCTTAAAAGACAGGTCTGACTCTACATGTCTAGCAGAAGTGCATCCAAAAATTGGTACAGTATGTATTTCTTCTGTTGTTTGTACGTACTATTCAAATTAGATTAATTACATTACTAGCAATGCATATTTTTTTAGTGTGTGAGAATTGTACATGGTAAGACATTGTAGCACTACATTACAGCAAGGAAGTTTGTCTTGTGTAAGTTCACCAAACTGAATTTAAAACGGTAAACCTTTCATTCTAAAATGCTGTGACTCATTTTACTGCCATTTGCAAGTTCCTGCCCTTCTATACCTGAGCTGATAATACCATATTTCAAGTTGTGTTTTGTATGGCAATGATAAAAGAGAAGACATTCTATATGTATGACTTGTATGTAAGTATTTATTTTATGAACGGTATGATTCAAAGAATTTCATGAATTAATAGATTTTCATTCCATCATAACTTACCACATGTCATTAAATTATATCTACATGTACATGTATTTGTTACATGACAAGAATTGTTGGTTTTTACTTGTTGCTTAATGTTTTGTGAATTTATATAAGTGACTTATTTCATGAGTACTGTTTAACATTTTGATGTAACTGTAACTAGGGAGGAGATTAATTTAGAATGTAAGAAAAACAACCCCATAAGAGATAAAAGATCGACCATTAGTAAAGGAAAAGTAAAGTTCATTTTTTATTATTAAGAATGACAGGAATTCAAATTATACCCCAGCATGAAACATTCTGAAATAAGAACTAGCAACCAAAACTACAGAAAAAATTCAAAACAAATACATACCATTCTCATTATAATATTTTTTGGACTGATTAACTATAAAAAAAAAAAAAAGTAAAAAGAGTACCTTTAAAGATAAATGAGGGTAGAGTAGAGAGTCAGGTTAATTCTGATAGCTTTCTAAGTTGATAGAAAGAGGGGGTGAGAGAAAGGGAGGATGAGAGAGAGAATGAGTATGACCTCATGTATTTATGAAATAAGCAGATCATAGAAATCTCTGAAGGTTCTGCTTGTTCATATACAGTGGCATCAGACATCTGTGCTACATACATATATGCCTAACAAGTAAGGGGACTATTCCATTTAAACAGAGTTTGCAAGTACATGTATTTTCTTGATGTGGAAACCAAATATGTTTGTCTCTTTTTTTTTCCATCTCTTTCTCTCTCTCTCTCTTTTTCTCTTATCCCCTCCCTGTGTCCCACCTCTCACCCTTTCATTCATTCATTCTCTCACCTCCTCCCCTCTCTCTCTCTCCCTCTTTCTCTCTATCAAATTTGAAAGCTTTAAACATATATATATAGACATGCATTTCCCAATCTCTCTAGATATAGGATCATGAAAAAAAGCATGTGTATTATAAGTAAAAATTTGTTCTTCCATAATTCCTCAAGTGAATTGTCCAAAACACAATATTTACATGTATCATTATAGAAAAACCATTACAAAAAAAAGGATATACAGTGAAACCTGATTGAGGGAAATGAAAAACAAAGTCTTTATAGACAGGTGGTTGTTAAAGTAGGTTTCACTGTAATCACTCACAGGTACAGTATATCCAAAATGGGAAAATTAAGAAAATATCTTTTTTGTTCCCTTGATCTATTCTTTAACCAACATTCAACTCTCATAACATTGCAGGAACAAGGCTCAAGGCACATGTATTTTCAACAACACACACTTAAGCACTAAGATTCATATACTTCTTCACCAAGTAGAGTTTATTATATAGTTCTGACAAGCAATTTACAAGACATAAACAATAGTCAAATAAACAATCAGACAGGCAGCAGCTTATAACATTTTACCCGTATCGTCTTAGTTCGCTGCCCCAACCCCTGTTGACATCTATAACACTACATAGAGGTCAGCGAAATAGCTGACCACAAGACAATCACACATCTGACACATAGCATGCAAAGTGTGTAAGAACACAACAATATATGGCTATATATACAGTTATATACCCAATAGAACAGTTCTTTCAAAGACTTTGGTCTACTAATTTCCCTTATCACACAGAGTAATATTACTGACCAATAATTTTCTATATTATGTACAAAAATGAGGTATATCTTTTTTTGTTTTCAAACAACAACATATAACAAACCAACAAACTGAGAGACAAAAACAATATTCCTGGACATTATTACAAACAAATGTCAAACAATGTCCCAAAAAATAAGAATACCCAAAACCTCTATTTACTAGAAAGCTGTTACTTCTAAAATAAATGAAAATTGAAAAAGATAAAAGAGGCAATTTTCTGGCCTTAAATAGCCTATAGACCAAGTATGTCCAAATGTAGGCTACATAATTACTTTCTCAAACATTCCATGATGAAAAACTGATGTCATCATTCACTGCTTTTTAATTGAATTGATAACAGCATGCATAACATAAAACAAAGTTTAAAAAAGTAAATTGACAAAGTAAATTGACAAACAAAGTAAGATGAAGCCCAGATGATAGGAAAACAAAACTAATCATAATCAATACCTTTAAAGCTCCATCACATTTGTCTGCCAAGTTTACCCTGAATTTCATCCGAAATAAATGAATGCTTTGACATAACATAGCCCACATACTAGATTACACTTTCTTTGGTGTGCGAACATAAACATTGTCATGTTCTGTCAGGATCATAACATACTCCAATACTAACATCTTTATCTTTGCAGCTGCTTGTGTGTTTTAATACAAGAAGTAAATACTCAATGTTCCAACATTCAAATACAATGATTTCAAGATACAAATACCTTGTAAGATTTAATTAATGTACAAATTTGTAATATATGATTAAAATATGCTTATATTTTTAAATTTTTAAATTTTTGTCACATTAAAAGTCTCTGCTGTGAAGAAATAAATGAGCAAATGATCCATCAATTTCTTTAAATATGATGAGATACATTAATAACACATGAAGCACTACGTTTTGTACATTGTACTACAGTATATAACTGTGGCATAAAATACTGATAGCAATTTTAGTGACTGAATTCAAATTTGTTAAATAAATTTATTCTCATGACTGATTCCCCCTTGAAAGAGAGAGAGAGAGAGAGGGATTTAGCACACACTTTTAGAATCCAAAATTTTGTTCATGAAATGTTTTCAGCTGCTCAAGTTTCTTTGGGATCACACTTGTCATAAGGTTAAATAAACTCTGAACCGCATCTCTCCATAAATGGTATAAATAACATGGTAATAAACACATAGCCTATCAAAGATAAGTATTCTTCATTACATCTTTAATCCAAGTATGAGGCCTGTAAATACTGTGATAGATAAATGTCTCTTATAAACCAAGCATAATGAAATGAATCTAAAAAGTTCATTCTAAATTTAAGCTGTGGTCTTCATTTACCCTACCGATAAGACAAGTAACGTGATGAAATTAAGGAAATTGCTTTATTGATGTCACAAGCCTACATACTTTGGTGGGCAAAATGATTAGGCCTTTCTGATTAGGCATTTCATAAAAAACATAATACTGAATACATGACGATGATAATCACACACGTGCATAAACACTGGAATCTGTACCCTGTATTTGACATTATTATCATGATAATCTGATGCGACTGTTACTAAATTACTGTCACTTTTTAATTGTGTATTAAACTGGTCAATTTCAATGATTTTTACAATATGATTTCCCCTCACACTTACAGGAGCACAAATCAGTAAGCCTACGTACTTGATTCTATGGGTCTGCTTTAGAATTGTGCAAACACATGATCTCAATGTTTCAGAAAACAATTATTGACTAAATTCTCCTCGATACAATTTTCAGTTATGTTTTACACTAATAACGTTAAGAGATGGTGCTATGCCTCAAAATTGACAAAAACCACCACGTTCACTTTTCATTCCCTCATAATATATACAATTATCCACTTCAAGGGAGAACAAGAAGATGGGTTGACCCGACATATAAACAACATCATGGCATATTAATGACAATAAAGTTTAGAAAATAATAGAAAGTTGCAAAATCAACACTCCCTCGTCATACACAAACCTGTATAATACTCTCCCAAATACACCCAATATTAGCACAAAACTATAATGGGGCAAGTCCAAGCTATTTTGTCAGAGTTTAGAATATTTGACGATGGTATTAATTTGTGAGCCATTCTAGAGCTTTGATCAGCCCAGTAACACGCAACATCATAGTAATGGTGTCAGTTCCTGTCCATTATACCACAGTATTTAGTAATGTATGGGACTACACATGATCACTGGACTTGCCCACATTCACCATTGATTCCTGACGAAACATTTCCATGAAAGAGAAGAATAATAACTATTTCTATCCTAGCTTCACATAGAATGAGGTATAATAAAATGAGGTATAGC
>JARBES010000131.1:33487911-33498651 GCA_030265145.1 Strongylocentrotus pallidus | reverse complement strand
AGTCTAGTAATATATTGTTTATATTTTACGTCGCCAGTAAGAAATTTGATGAGTATGGCAAATACAGTATAATGGATCCAATTCATTCCCTGTGTTATATGCTTTTTGAGCTTTTTACTATAGAGAATATTACATAGACAATAAAGTACTGTAAATACTACCCAGATCTACGTTCATTATCCAACGAATGTATCGGTAAAACAAATATCATTCAATGCAATACAATTTACTTGTTAATTGATTAAGAAAGTAATATTTCTAGATAGATCTCCGTTTCCAAGGTTATGATTGAATCTTTTTTTCTAATGCTAGAGTATGGGAAGATTAATTGTGTCACACACCGGTTGTGAGACTATCTTGGTAGTGTCGGCAATATGTTTCAGTAATTGAGTAGGTAATGATCGGAGCAGCTACCCCGAAACAGCTGGGAAATACCTTCAATGTATTACCAGGCACCCACGTTTCGACAAGATTAGACATACCTACACCGTTTGTGCATGTGGTAGAGCATGCTGTACGTAGATCCTTGAAGAAAGAGAATCGACTCATTTCGTGACAAATTATCCAAGGTGACTCGACGAAGCTATTTATCCTGATGAATAATGCGCAACTGATCCACTTGTCATCGATGGATAGAAACAAACAAATTGACAGAGGTAAGAATGCTTAAACTTAAAGTAATAAATCATCAAAGTTAGTCCCTTTATCATTTCCTGTATCAATGCACAAAGGAGGAAAATATCTTCGCGTAAAATACCTGTTATCTGGGCTTTCCGGGTTTGTCATCTGGTTGTACATGAAAGAGATAAAAACATATTCCTTGAGGGTTAGATTCTTGGTGGCCCTTAAATCTTCGTGGACCATATTCCATTTTCAAGTTGTAAACATCCACCATCAGCGGCAGCAAGGCCGGGAGGAATCGCAACTTGTGTTTGGGCGAAGAAGTCCTGACGTATCGGTGTTATCATCCCACTTCGAAGAGAAAACCATTTAGAAAAGGATGCTCAATGTATCCACCATCAGTGATAAAAGACAGATAGAAGTGTATCTCTCATTCCTGCGCTCGAGATTTTGAAGTTACGAGATAGTGACTCCCACACAAGTCATGTGGACGATTTATTCAATTCAACTCCATGAAGAGAAGTAGCATCTCTTAACACTCTCTCGATTTACTGAATTTATAGTTTCCATTTCACAGTCAGTTATCTCTTGGTATACAAATCCTGTCGTCTTACATGAATTAATCGCTATGTTCATCATTTCCATCGCTAAGTTTGAGCTATTGATGAAGAAACAACATACACGAGCACAGCGTTAAATCTCCCAAAGATAACCGCCTACACACTGTAGGAATCCCTGATCCAATCTATCCTCGATACAACTTCCATATATATTGGCCTCGGTGCTGATAAGCATCATGTACATCAACATACAAACACAGCCCCTCACCAACCCTTCCACACACACATAGACACAAACACACCCACACACACACAAACACGCGCACAATATATTCTTAGCATGCATGGTCGCATGCAGAAACACATTTTGACCGGGGCAGTTGAATGCATCGCAGAGGCTAAGTGAGTCCACGACTGTGAACGTACTTTCCCTTCTTTACTACAGTAGACGTACTTTTATTGAGTATGCGGTCTTCTTTGATCCGGGAGCATGCATGGACTGCCTAAGATTGACACAAAGTGGACATATATTAAAAATTCGAAAAATCTAATCTTGGAATACCGATGTCTGAGAGTAAACAAATGGCCATCATCCCCGCTATAACCTCTCTCTGGATCAGAGTACTTTAGCAAGGGAAGACGGTGTTTCAAAACTAGGAAACCAAATTTAGGAAAACAATCAAATACAAATCCTGCTTAAGGTACATGAATTCTGCGATTAAAAAAAGAACATCATGCAAGAATAAGATAATTTAATTTCTAAACGGTATAACGCATATTAAATCTAGATAGCCTACTAAGCTAAGACATCAAACAGGCAAAAAGCAAACGACCTGTAGCAAGTTAACAAAATAAAAGCTTTACGTGCTCAAAAACATCTTACAGGTTGCAGACAGTTGACTCTAGGTATTTTAGAATATGAGGGACGAGTCACGAAAACCTGATACATAAGTATACTTTAAAATCGCATGCCTTTAACAAAATATTTGACTGTTGCAATCACGGCATCAGTGCATTTAATTAGTCAAGCCGATTTGATGTTTTGATTGAATGCCTCACCCGAACGCCTGGTGCCGCTTCGGTCCACTGTTGCCCACTCTTCCTCAGACCACTTGCTTAAGAATGTCCTAAAATTCAGTTGTAACGGTGGAAGTAACACGTGCATGGAGCTCGCCATATACGGGCGAAACCTGGCCCGCTTCCAAGATCCGATATTTTGATGACAAATCAGCGGCCAACTACAGGACAGTGCTTGGCTAGGATAATCCAGCTTGCCCCGCCTGAGAGAGAGAGAAAGTGCGAGAGGGGGTTTCGAATCTCCTCCCGACCTGAGCCACGCGGCAAAGCTACGAAGGAACCCTCTGAACCAGACAACACAGACTACTGATACAATGGTATCGCAGTGCTAACGGTATGGGGCTCACTTGTAACCTGCCTTGAGAGACGGGCTCGCGAACAACGACGCTTCTCCCAAGCTCATCGGCTTGCAACTCCGGACCTATATCAATACATCGCTGTGTATATGTATAGAAGGCAATTCATCGCTGTGGTTGACGAGAAAAAAATACGAAGACCCCCCGAAAGGCGCCCCGATCGACGTCATCGTGAGCGAGAATTGTCGTCATGCATTCCTTAATATCGCCGCCAGCCAATCAGCGCGCACAGATCTAATTGCTTCTCCCGTGCACGACGACCAGACGGGATTGGAGCTAAACGACGAAGTGTGACGTCACACTGCCTGCTTTCGACCATGCAGCAATGTGAGTAATTATTCAACGTCGTACTGGCTAAATGCAGCCTGGATTGCATTAGCATGTGATTAGTGGCTAAATCGGGTGTCTGCTCGTCCCGATATGAACGGATCGTGCAAGAAACAACTCTCTTCATAGACTCCGCCAAAAATAACATGATCTGTGAGAAAAGATACACCCTAAACCCTGCACCTGTCAGTTGTTATAATGACCAACCAGAAATAGCAAATGAAATATAAACAACCTAAAACAATATACTGGCAAATCCAAAACAACAGGTATACCACAGTAACAATGGTTAAGCTATAATATGGTAAACGCCATACAACTCTCGCTACTTCAATATCTACAACAGATTTCATACTCGGGAGTAAATTCAGAAATGCTCTTCCTACACAACTATGACCTACACACAGCTGAATCGGGCATTCACTCTCGCCCCATGTTTTGGATACACAAATACACAAGGTCGTACACGGTGTGTGCAAATGCAGATGGGGCGAGCCCGGCGAGCATTACATTGCAGTACATTCAAAACGATACGGCCTATGTACATTGTATGCAACAATGACCTGATATAGTTGAAATCGGAATAAACTATTTGAATGCAAGTTCATGAAGAAATCCATAATAAATAAATGTATATACATGTAATATGTATGCAGTTATTTCCACAAAAGGGATGTTGTAAGAAGAAACACAATCATTTTGAAGGTACGCAATCATTTCTCTCATCCTATTTGTTTTTCACATTTGCTCATTTAGTTTCAGGTATTATGTATGATTATGTATATGATACTGATTGCAGTGATAATGAGTATAATGATAAAGGTAATCAAAAGAAATCATGAAAGCAATCATATTAGATATAGATGTGAAAACATGTTTTTTATCGATAGTAACTCGAAAATTATAGTCGGAATCAGAATCAACACTACCCATTGTGAATATTTGTATGAGTGTATTTTTCTTAGAATAGTATTCGAAAATAATGGATCTAGATTGTTAATTAAAATTTTATTTTCTCACAAATCAAAGCCATAAAATGTATTTGTACTGTAGTATTCCTCTGTCAAGAAGGGAAAAGGAGTATAATGCATTTGACCTGTAACACCACGACACGTAAAAGCAAAATTCATAATGGGATGATAGATATACAGGTTGTTATCGTTTTGATCTGAATCAATGATTGACACAAACGCATTGTATCGTCTTAATTTCTCACAAATTGAAACGGGTAATGAAATATTTAGCATTATTATACGTATACTACTTTGATTTTTTTTTATATAAAACTCATTCTAAAGAAGTATCTACAGTTTACACTAAGCTTTACAATATACAAAGCTTACCTTGCACATTTTGTAACTTTTGTGTTATGAACGATCAAAAGTGCCACAAAAGTATACACCTAGTGATAACAACGCTGTACATCTGTTTCTGCTTCTGCTACATAATTATGTTGGTGCTGCTGACACTTCTATACTGTTGATACTACTCCTACTCCTAAGAACACTCTTCTACTACGCTACTACGATTACAAGTAATAATTAATTTTTACTAATTGTCAGCTCTCCACATGATGAAAATTGAGTTATAGTTTCCAAAGGCTTGCTCGATTGAACAATTTGAATTGTCTAAAAACGCATACATTAGCAGACGTTTGTGTATAAACAGTAATACTTTATGTTGGTTCAGAAAAAGAAAAAAAAAAGCCTTTCAGGTTTAAGGTATGAATGAATGAAATTTTAGAGAACAAGTATTCATTTCTATAATTTCGGAAACATGGTACAGCTGACACAGTGAAAACTATAGACCCATAATAGAATACATCTATTTTGTTATGAATTGTGTAAAGAAAAGTCATTTTAACGTAAAACATTTTTCCTTCAAAGAACGGGAAAATATCAGATCGATTAATAACTCTAATACATGCCCTTAAATTGACATTAGTGAAGTTAGTTATGCAAAATAAATTTTGTAGATTGTAAGCTAATGATGCATGATTGAAATGACTAATCCTGGCAGAATTAATGTTATTGAATTATGAAATATGCGTATGGACATGCACAAGAGAGCAAATGCGACTAAAATAATAAAAACGATTGTTATTAATTTATACAAAATAAAAAAAATAGCTAAGTTATTGGATACCAATCCATCATGGAAACAACTCTCAGCGTCAAAACCCCACCTGTTGCGTAATACGGGTCTTCGAAGATTGACCATTGATCATACCAGTCATAATTGTCGAGGGCAGTTGACCATGCCAGATATGCCATGTATGATAGTTCCAACTGTGGATTGTAGCCATTATCCGAACGTTGACAATACATGAAAACAGCTTAACATCAACATTAATCACCAAACTAAGTCCAGCAAGTTCGCGCCCCCAAATGGGATGGCATTAAGCACCGAAGTAATCCGAAGTAATTGAGGCTCGTTCATGTGAAGTCCCGCTAAATATATACGGGTATATCCCCGCCTCTATAACTTGATAAAGTTCCGGGGGGAGAGAGGGGTAAGGTAGAGGTCGGAAATCACGCGCAAGACAGAGTGGAAGTTTTTGTAAGTCTCGAAGCGGTTAAGAGCAAGTCCCGAGTACGTCATCACTGTAACTACTTCCCCGTCCTATCTCTTATCCGCTGAAACGAGAGTGCAACATTGAGAGAAGATTGATACAATACAGCAGGGAACCAGGACTAGAGAGTGCTGGAGAGAGAGGTGGAGGAAGAAAAACAAAGTTTTAAAATAGTCCCCCTTCTCTCTCACTATTACGTGTCCCATCGCAAGGAGACGAGCAGTGCTGATTGGTTGATAAAGTGATGGGAGTTCATGACTCTCTGGATCAAAACTTCCTCCAGTCTATGCTACATTACTCAGTCACAGCATCATGACGTCACGAGACTGTATGAGGTCACGTGGTGGAACTTGTAGGTTCCGCTTTGTTCCAAAGTTAGCCCCCCTATCTTTCCCATCGTGTAGGGACAGGTTGTCTTCACTTTAACCTCCGGCAGACTGGTCCTTAAAATAGAAGGACCAGTTACCCTTTTAGCTCCCGGAGGGAACTTATCAATTTCTCGCCCCGGAACCTTTCTAACATGTCTAAAAAGCGCCACAATGATGCCCTCGGTATCATGTTTTGCTCTCTTTCATCCAAAAACAAAACAACAAACCAAGCTCGTGCAACGTTCCGGGGAAAACAGGGTCGCAAGATTTGCACTTCACTCAAATTCTTAAATCATGTCATCATACAAAGTCGAGCTTTCCTTGAGAGAAATACCATAATCCTTCATAAGAAGCCGCTACTTCTCCCTAGATCACATCATAGTTCAGCTCCAATGAGTCAGAATGCAACTTTCTTATATTATGGTGACTAATTGAATTGCTGATTACAGCGAACCAGCTTTGTTCATGTCACAGCTTAACCCTAGCATCACCTCTAATCATGTTATTCCGATTAATCGCTCTTTCTTCATTACCTGAATAGAAAATCAGTATTTAATTTATTTAGTTTGCATTTTTGATACAATTCTCTTTAACTTTATTGCCTATCTGTTTTCTTTTTACTGAGTGTAGCATTTCTTTAGGAATTATTTTGATCTTCCCTTGATGACATTTCTAGTATGTTCAAATCTTTTATTCCAAGGCCTTATACGAAACCGATAACAAATTATCCGTGGACATGTCTATTAGGCCTATACATATTAAACACTCAGTAAAATGTATTGTACTAAAGCTTAACTTAGATGTAATATCGTCGAAAATTACATTTCTCCGTCGTCTGCTATATATTAGGTTTAATAATGATTGACCCACGCCCATAAAAACGATATTTTTAAGTAGAACATGACACTGCTTGCAAAGAATTTAACAATGGTTGTTTTCTCCATAAACTAATAATTCAGGTATGTGGGTGTGTTCTGTTCCCACGGATTTTCAGTACCTATCCATTTATATTAAAGATATTACTTCGTTTCTTAAACTTTAGAGTTGGCATCTGCACTTTTATGATCATCTTGAAAAAAATAAACACTGACGAAAAAGAGTATTACCCTCTCTGAGGCAAAACAACTTACGGTTCACGCTTCTTGTACGTGGTTAGTTCGTGAGCAATTTCTCCTAAAACTGAGAAGAAAGTTTCAAAAATGACTTTCAGTTTGATAACTGCTTACACTTTGTTGTATTCTATAGGTCAACTATATTCACTTTATGTTCATCTTGAAGAACATCACCGCTGACGAAAAAAGAGTATTACCCTCTCTGACGCAAAACAACTTACGGTTCACGCCTCTTGCACGAGGCTAATTCATGAGCAATTTTTCCTAAAAATGAAAAGAAAGTTTCAAAAATGACTTTCGGTTTGATAACTTACATTTCGTTGTATTCTATAGGTCAACTAATATATCTTATATTATATATATACATATCCCTGTTTATCGTAAATGACTGTCGAGGGACCTGGTAAAAATACCTTTATTCCAAGGCATTCTCTCATTTCTAGTTTTGTGTTTTTGTTTTTCTTCTTACATTCAAAATTGATGAGAGATAAAAGGAGAAGTAGAAGACCCTTGCCAGTGCCCCTGTTGTATATTTGTGGCGAGTGTGCGCTACGAGTATGCTTCTCATGCGTGTTTATTGATCCCATGACGTCATAAAGCATCTGCGTGCGTAGTCGAGGAGGAGAGTGGATGATAGTCGGTAGCCCTCAGCTCACCAAAATAGTGTGCCGTGTGCAACACTCTATTAATAGCGGACCAACATATCATCTTGGCTAGTGACGTAGACGTTGTTATGCTAATTCGAGACGTACGTATGCTTTTAGCTGTACGGACGCAATCACACGCACGAGAACAAGCATCTCGCTCAATACGCCCTGGATTCATTCACATATAACTCATCAGAGACGCCTTTTATTTTAATATCACAAAACATTTAGAATGGTAACTCTGAACTACACAGAATCGAAGATGAAATGAAATAATGATGAATAAAAAAGGCATTTCGCAAAGGTCCATGATTGCGTAAAACCCAATATCATAAAAGACGTTGCACAAATATTGTTTACTGGTATAGGCTTACCATTCAAAGTTCATAAAAATGAAAATCGTGAGCAATAACCTTCACATTTCAATCGTGTTTTTGTTCATTTTTTGATGACGACTGATGTTGACAATGGCTAAATAATCCTGACCCGAAGAGGACACTCCTTGTGATGAAATCAACCCCTGGAGATTCATCAACTACCCTCGAGATTACTGACTTTCATCGAAATGGGTCTCAGGTGAATATGCTAACCTAAATTTTCTTTATATCTTGTATATATATTATATATATAATAAATGCGGTAAAACTTTCCCTTTTAGCTTCAAAGCAGTTTGAAAACCTAGCTTTCTTATTACCACGAACAATATTAACTTTGAATGACGACATAGTAATTAGTTGAAAAGAGGCGTCCTTTAGGTCTCCAATATAAGAAACCAATTTCTGCACTGCACAGTCTCCTCGCCAAGTGATAGCATCATAATATTACTTATAAGTCGAAATTATGAAGAAATAATTCCTGAAATCGCATCATAGGGGATCGCAGATTATGCAAACGCAGGCCGTTTGAAACAATAATGAGTATAACGATCATAGCATGCTATCTTATGCGCTACCTTCTATGATTATATACCTTAACCATAATATAGTGCACATGCCAAGATACATGCATAAGTAATATATAAACAACAAGAAGGACAGTCGAATTTCAGACTTATTTCAGAAGAAATTACACTACACTTGAAATAAAAGCAGAATTCAACAAATCAACATGAAGAGTCTTTAGTCGATCCTAATGTATACTATTCAATATCTTATTCATTCTTTTGGACTGACATTTTCCCCCAAAGGTTGTAAAATATCACCCAGCTCAGGATGAAAGGGAACACAGAGTTACTAAGTGATCATATCTATAGAAAAGGTGTAAGATCAATTTCAGTTATCAGACAGGGCTGCACGTGCAATTTTGGTTCACGTGGGTTTAATGAGGCAAGACTATTATATGAACATTATTATGTTACTAAAAATAGAGCTTTAATGGAATATATAAGAATGTATCTTCAGAAGTGCATCAATGTTCCCACCTTTCATGGTAAACATTATAGTGCACATGTCAAGATACATGCTTCAGTAATAGATACAAAGTAAAGTATCATCGCAATTACCACGAATGCAGTGCCATAAAAGATTAATAAGAAGTTTTTACTTAAAATATATTTTCAAGAAGTTTTGAATGAATAACATGTCTTTACAATTCATCTAAATTAATGACATAATGGTATTGCCTCAATACATCAGCTGCAAATCAAGATTAAGGCTTTGTCAATTCATGAGAAGATGTTGCTTGTCAAAAGGTATTGATGCTTTCATTGCCACTGCACGTAGAACACATCAGTAAGTTGTCTCATACACCAATACCCTTAAACATAGGCTACTTCCATTTCTTTTACAAATGCTGCATAGGCGCAACAATAGAGTAGCAATGAATTCGTTTAGCTTGATTTGCCTTCATTTTCCCCGAAAATTCGAGTAAAGGTTGAAAGTATGAGCGAATTGCTTGTAGATTCTACAGGTGTATGTAATATTATTGTATTTACCGTGTGTGGTGCGAAGGATTCTTTGAATGATAAGGATTGGGATATCCCCAATATTCTAATAAAGTCTCTTTTTCGATTTGATGAATAATGGTAACTGGTACCTCATATTTACTTGACCACATCGTCATGATGACTGGCAAATGTTATCCCGCATTCCAATGTATTATTTCCCATGTAATATCCTGATTATTCACATCCTTTAAATGTCTGGTCAAATGAGGAAGGCAGTAGGTGGAAGTCGGGTTACAATATGCGACACTTTAGTTATCATATACCATGCACTTATCTTACTTTATAAGTTCATGATCATACAATCACAAACTGAAACACATTTCATTCGATTTTCTATCTACGTGTAATAAATTTCACCCAGGCATGTACATCGAACAAATTAAAATAGACGGATGGTAGAAATATGCCTAACGTATAGCCATTGTAGTATGGGGCGAAACAGAAATCAAGACAAGACATTGTAGAAGAGACGTTCGAGTTCATATGAGTATTTAGTGGGTTATCTTGTACAAATTATTACTCAAATTGCAATTACCATGTATGACTCATTAAATGATAATACAGATTCGACTGAGTACTTTCGAGTACCTTCTCGAATTGCTCAATGCAACTCTTATGATTTGGCGCTCATCTCAGTTGATAAAATATGGAAATAAAACTAACTAAAATGAGAGGATGATACAAACTATCATCCATTGGTCGGCATTAAGTTAGTGCCTGGAAACAGTTTTTATCGCAGATTTGAATTGCAATGGGCAGTCATTTATAATTTTATCTACACTAAGAATGTCAGTTTTCAGAAGAATCTATTGAAATAGTATTCTGCTCATAAACACACATTCTCTACTTCCCTGATAAAAATTCGTCGAATAATATTGAGTCTTTGATCAGGTGGTTAAAAATGCCCAGTTTATCAGGAACCCGCACTCGATATTATCAAAGTTCGTAACATGTCAGGGGCTGTAAGGGGAAATAATTTGTGGCAGAAGTAATAACATTTCAGGTCGTCTCTATAGTAATGTTAGATGACTGGCAAGTTATAATCATCCTTGTATCCTTTTTTATTTTGCTGTTTGTTTTATTTCCATAACAATATTAATACAAATTTAAAATATACATAGTAGACCATACTGAAATTTATATAGACATCCAAAC
>JARBES010000131.1:33407503-33427435 GCA_030265145.1 Strongylocentrotus pallidus | reverse complement strand
ATCTGTATTGGGGAATGACAACAAATGTCAGTTTTATTAAAGAAATGACCCAAATCAGATGGTTATTGCTGTCTAATCTGCACCTAGCTACAGTGGTGTTTGAAATGTTGAGAATCAATCGAACAGTTTTGAATACACAGCCAGGATAGTAATGCAGCTAATGTATGCGTGAACAGGAGGGGCACTGGTCCAGATCGGACATTTTTCTTCTTTGCGGGTGTAGGGTTCCCAATCTGCGCGATGCCAATGCAAAAAAAAAAAAAGATTCCGCGTAATAAAATATCCCCAGTTGGCAGTTCACCGTCTACTAGTTTTAGGGGTTGTCCGTCTTCCCAAGGATTTATCGTTCATAATGTGACGGCCTAAAAAGTGTACAGTAGGCTGTTTCCAGGGCATCCCAAAATCTGGATTCTGAGTTTGCCCAAACTGACGTTTGATCTGTACCATGTCTGTCATAACACGAGTTCCCACAGTAGGCATGTGTGCATTCTCAAACTCTTGTGATAAATCCAAACGATTCAAGCAGGAATGCCAGCAACCATCATATGAAAACAGATCGAAAGTCTGCTCTCTCTCATTGAAGGGGATAAAGATTCAGTGAAAAGAACTGTATTAAACTACATCTTGAATCATGTGAAGTTATGTTTGATGCTTTTAAATATGCTTGAAGTTCATGTTCAATGTACACCCACAATTTTACCAAATTTCTGACAACGTCACCAGACGTGTCAATTATGTCAGAGACATGGCGCATTACAAATGTTCACTGTAGTGCTAGTGATGATTCTCTTTGTACATGTAGGTATACAAAATTGGCATCAGAATAGGAGGCTTTAATAATGTGACTGAATTTTCTTTGTCTTTCCTGCATTATTGTCACTTTGAGCAAAATATTATGATTATCAAATATCTTCTTTATCGCAAACATGAACATCAAGAAAAATAAATGCATTGAATGAATGCAATCTTGACATTGTGTGTGTGTTATCTATCCCATCCTCAGCTGCAATATCCATGTCAAAGATCAGAAAGGAGAATTATCAGCCCATACTAGAATTAGAAGTCTGTCATCATGGAAGATTCTGGAGATGAGGTCGAGGCAGCAGTAGCAGCTACAGATATACTGGACTATACTCTGGATGATTTCACTGTAAGTTTGTTAGTTACCCTTTATAGATACCATTGTTTTCTGCTATTTTATAACAGAATACAACATGGTACTTGGTAGTGGTTCAAAATGAGAATGGTATAGCAAATTGTTCTATAAAAGTTTATAAGACCTTTTTTGCATCTCCCCGATTCATGTGCTACATCCCTGCCATTCATTTTTTAGGAGATTGATATTTACATAAGATGGAATATTTGATTAACATAAATTTATGTGCTTTCTCCTTGACAGATTGATGACAGTGAATTTGACATACCTGAAGTAGATTCAGCTCCAAGTCTTGAAAGTATTCTGAATGAGGTAAGTGATTTGATGGATGGTGTGAATACATGTTGATAATCAAACCTCTTTATTGAATTTTATCTTCAATTCCAGTGAATGTTGTTTCAGTTTCTGTAAATCTCTATAATCATATACAGTATGTTATTCAAATGACAAACCTAGTGCTTCTATTCAATGTAAAATTAACTTGGTTATCATTCTGTAAATACTCTTTTGATTAATTGGAAGAGTTTTTGTATTTGCTATGGTAAAATCGACATTTTTTTACATTTATATATATTTGATTTTTTTCTTCTATTTTCTATTCTTTATTTTTTCCCCAAGATTTGTTTTGGAGTTTTCCAGAGATCCTTGCACACTGTTCCTGTCTATTTTTGTGTTGATGATACAGACTATAGCAAGACTAACCATTAATTTTGTGTGAGGTTCCCTTTCTTTAGCTTTTAGTTTGTTTTTTTTTGTAACCGCATTTATCACTTCTCTATGTTTCAGCCTGAGGAATCTTTTGAACCTGACAATCATTCATTGAGTTTCTTCTCTGTCGGCCCTGATAACAGTGATAGTGTCTCTATATCTGAAACACCAGCAACTCCTGACAAATCACCAACTGCTAACCAGTAAGTCAAGATGTTGTATGTTCGTTGTTAGATAATATTTTTTTTGTTTTGTTTTGTAATCAATATTAATAATAATAGTGGGTTCTTGTAGAGTGTACATGTCTGTCAAGCTTGACACTCCTGGCGCTCCACAATAGTTACCCCGGCGTTAGCATGGCTGCCATTATGGCACTCTAGCATTTCAAGGAATTAAGTCCTGTCAGCTTCCCATTTACCTCGTCTTGGACATTAGTGCCGTGGCGGGACTGGAACTGCAAACAATGTGGTCCACAGTCCAGTCACGTATCCACTACTGACTAGACGACATCACCTCTAATACTTCAAATACCATAAATGCTTTTTTCGTTGACCAAAAAAAGAAAAACTTGAAGCATGAATAGGCATTTTATTAGACCTATGCTAATTTTTGAAAATGACATTCTTTTATGTACTTATATCCTCACGAATAACTTTGTTGTTCTTCTTGTTAACCTCCGTAGGAAGAAGAATATTCAGTACGAGGCACATGGTTCGATCCTGAGGCATGTATTGTTAAGAGGCATTGCATCCCAAGTATCATCAGCAGCTGTAAGTATCAAAGCTCTTCCATCTTTGAATTACCTACCAGTGGATAATCATCTTGATGTGTGAGAAACTTATAGTATTAGGATTACAGAAAGCAATTTATTATACTAATGCTTTTGTAGTATTTCATGCATTTGTTTCTGCTTGGTTCAGAGTGAATTGAATGTCCTTAGCAAGCATAAAAGCTTACTGATTACTGGTTATTAGACAAAGTTCAGTTGTCTTTTGTCAGGATCTTGGATTCTTATCATGAAATTACAGATGTTATGAATTCCTAGACACAAAGAAATAACATCAAGAAAGTCCTTCTTTTGTAAATGCATAAAGCACAAACCCGTCTTTTCATTGTGTGTTTAATACTTTTCTTGTGTTTTGAATGACAGGATCGTGTAGATGCTGGTAAACCAACAGCCATTGCTATCTCTGTCCAGATTGCTGTAGGAACATCACACGGTCTTATCCTCGTATTTGGTGAGTAGAATATGTTAGGTCAAGAGCTCTTACTGTAAGTTACTATTGCATGCACAGTCAGTGTTGATAAGGTCATGTTTCCATCTAAGAAAACATGTCATCGAGAAGAAGAAAACATGTCATCGAGAAGAAGAAAAAATGATCAAAATTAAGGTTAAGTTTAACAGAGGTTAAGTTGAAGTGTAAATAGAAAGATAGTATCAACAGCAGTATTTCTTTCCATCATTATTTCCTCATATCCACTTCATTCCCTTTGAAAAGACATTAATCTACATTTGTCACCCTCTACCAAGGTGTTAAATTGGTGCAGGTAGGAAGGAATTCCTTGAATGCTGTGAGCACTGAAATTAGCCTAGCAGAGCTGGAGTAATATTCAAGCGCCTTGAGCACCTTGCATGGTTGATACATGTATGTGTGCTATGAGAATCTTCAATAATTTCATCATTATTACTCAATTTGCGTATGTTTTCCTCTTTATTAAAACTGTTGCCACATTGATTGTTTGACCAGATCCCAAACAGGTGCTACGTTGGTGTCTAGGAAGCACAGCAGTAGGTGCTCAGTACGGAGCTGTATCAGCTCTGAGTATCAACAATGATTGTACAAGGTTACTGGCTGGCTTTGCAAAGGGACAGGTAATCTAGTCAAGATGCGCATTTAGATTTGCCATTATTTCATAAAAATGTATGTTTTATTGACTTGAATAAGTTTTATGAATGTACCACATATATTCATAAGTTCATGTTCTGGAGGGTCTGCAATTTCTTCACATTTGTCAGTCTTACAATGTAGGCAATGATCTTTCAATATTGACAAATTCTCTGATACAAAAGTTATTCTTTGAATGTGACATGCATTTACAAAATCTAAGGGCATGCCAGCGCTTGTAATATAATGTAGGTATCTTAGTATTAAAGATAAAATACTTAGATTACCGGTAGTCTTTTAATTGACTTAAACAACAAGTCTAATGTTCAATAACATATTTAAACTCTTTCTACACACAATGGGAATATACATTCATATGTAGGCTGGTTAAAACTGGATATCAGATCCATGATGGGGCATTTTTTCAATGATAATTAATTTTTTAATGTTTATTTGCTCATTGAAGATGACAATGTGGGACCTCACCTCAGGCAAGCTATTACGAACTATCACAGACGCCCACCCACCTGGTTCAGCAGTGCTACATATTCAAGTAAGATCTAGTCTTTTTGTCTTGTTTCTTCAATCGTAAAAAATTCCATTAAAAAAATGTCATGACTATCTGTGTAGTTATTAAGGCATTAATGACTGCATTGTACATGGAATTTCCTTCATGTGCCACAAAAATGCTTGTTCTTTTTAAGCCAGATATATCACAGTTGTATTCCAGCATGAGACAGAGAATGAGAATAAGAATAATTGAATAATGTAATTTTGTTTTCTCTATCCCTCCTTAAACCAGTTCACAGATGACCCCACCTTAGCTATATGTAGTGACTCTGGAGGATCAGTTTTTGAGCTCAGCATGAAGTAAGTCCTCTCTCTCAACTTAACCACAAAAAAGGTCAACTTCAAAGGTCAAGGTCAATGATATTTCCATGTGTTCAATGTACCTCAGAAATTTTCAAACTTTTAACAATATTTTAACTACCAGTACTGTTATACTATTGTATGTCTATTGTCTTTACAGTCTACAGGTATTTTGTTGAATGAATTTGCTTGATAATTATGTTGATACAAATATTCATCTACATGAGTTAATTTTCTCTCTTTTTTGGAGGGCTTAAAAGTTAACAAAGTTCTTGTGTTTTTTTTCTTAACAGGAGAGTCATGGGTATGAGAACATGCGAGTCTAGATGCCTGTTTTCAGGAAGGTAATTTGTAGATTTGTGTTAAAATTTGACATTTCAACATTAACATTGATATTACCGGTATAACATTACTTATAATGGACTCATAGAGATGAAAATGAAATGCCTGTATGACACTAAAAATGATTTTTTCAGTGAAAATATCTTTTAACAATTATTTATTTTCCAGTTTCAGTTTCCTTCATTAGATTTCCATGTCAGAACTGGTTACTATACTTTCATTCAGTGTTGTAGTCAAGTCCGTCCTTGATGCCATATGTTATTGGCAGTGCATTGGACAGATCCATACTAATCTATGAAAGGTACCGGTAATAGTTTTCACTGGCCATGTGACTCTGAACTGCTTCCCTCAACTACCGCATTGCTTGCAAGTTGCAGTCATATTTCCATCATGTAATGCTCTATTCAGTATTATATTTCATAAATTTGATCAACATAATGCAATTTGTAGTCCTGGATATATGGTTTTCTTTGAATCATGACTGATTATATTTTTCGACCGTGCTTTCTGTGTTTATCTTTCAGCCGAGGTGAAGTATGCACCTTAGCCCCACTCAGAATGGATACCACTATCACCAGCCATCCTCTCAAAGATTTCTCACTTCTTGCCATGGCAACACTCTCCAAGGTAAACAGTCTTGGTCTTTTCCTTTGTTGTTCAATGTAGTTTAGAAAGAAAGAGAGATGATTAAAGATAAAGTGGAGTTCTCGTCATGCCATTTCATTGTTAAAGAAACTGTCTGAAACTGATCGGAAAAGGTTGATCTTTGTATAATATTAGGTATTCTACCACAAAACAATTTTGTTTACCTCTTATTTTATTTGTTTCAGGTGTTCATCGTTGGACTGAGACCAAGGTTGACCGTTATGTTCACAAAACAACTCAGAGTAAGTTCAAAATAGTGGAAAAGCTTTTCAAAAAATAAAAACAAAAACAATGTCACCATTTTGAAATGTTTTTCTTTTGTACTTATATTTCTATCGGTTAACCTGTGGAACATTTTCTCCCAAAGTTGTCATCTTCTGGAAACATTAGTGGTAAGTAGAAAAGTTATCAAGAGTAAATATTTGTATTACAAATATTTAACAAATATATGAATCGCCTTCCCTTCTTGACTTTGCAACAGAAATGTCAACAAGAGATGGATTGTCAATACATTGTGTCCCTGATAATAATAGGTTCGAAATACCTTGCTTTTCTTTCAGGGTGACCCTTCAACTTTGCCCCTCCTTGCCTGGCAGTTTGTCATCATCCAGGTCACTGACACCGCTAAGGTCGTTGACCCTGTCCTCGCCTGTGCTCGAACAAACACCATCAACTTCTATCAGGTAAGTGATAGTGCTCTCATTTTAACACTTCGGTTGATTTCTTCCCCTCTTTGCATCGTGGCTCATTTGCCACATGTGCAGTTTTGCACAAAACAATAGGCACCAATTAAGGTAAGGATAGCTTCATCCAAAACAAATTACCCATTTCTATTTTTGATAAGCTCTATGACAACCACTGTAACACCGCTATTAACGTGTTCCATTAACATTGTACATTAACCAAAATACATTTGTAGTATGAAGCTGCAAGTAAATATTGTGATTCAGGAATATTGAATACTCTATTTTGTATTTGTGTTTTAGGTGCTATATCAAGAAGATGGTAACAAGGTCAAGTTTGCTCCACTTCAGAGCATCATTCTTTCCTACAGCCTTCTTAATGTCCAGGTAAGATACGTTTCTCTTCCTCGCTGAGGATGTTTTTGATTTTCAGGCAAAGTATAGAGGTGTCGTTGTATAGTCGTTCATTCACTTGACTCTCAATCATGAAAATGTAAATATGCTTTAAACATGCATGTATTCATATATGCATGTGAATAAATTGATGAATATTGAATAAATAACAACGAAGATAACTCAATATAAATCTTGTATCATGTACAGTGGATGAATGCAAAGACTCTAGTGACGGTGGATACGACCGAGAAGCTCCATGTCATCGATGTCAAGACAGAAGAGGAATTGGAGGTCATCGATCTTGGAGATGTTGAGCTCGTCTACGGGAGCAGTCACTTCAAGAGCCTCGCTACGGGAGGCAATGTCAGCAAAGCATTGGTAAAGAAAAAGAATCATGGTGGAGTTACTGCTCAGAAAACAAGTTTAAATTTGTAGTTTAAATAAAACATAATTATTCCTTCACTGCACGCCTTTTAAAATCTTGTTTCTGTATTTCATAATTGGTTTTAGATTGCAATGAATGATAGAAGATACGACTCAGTATAGATACATGTCATGTATAAAATCATATGGTTGATTTTTGTTTTCATTATATTTTGCAGGCATTGGCTGGAGAGAGGGCATGTTACCAGTCTATTGCTACCAACAAGGGACAGCTTATCATACTCGGAACCAAGGTATAACAAAATGTCATTTTTACAATCACATTTGATACAGCATTACTTTAATGAAATCCTGATGTTACGGCTTAATTATGTTGGATAATATTGCTGAAGAGTTTGGAAACTTTGAATGAGCATGAAATCTGATCCAAACAAAAATTATAGAATTCAGTGCAGCAGAAGGAAAGCAAAAGGAAGAGAAGAGAATTTAATCCAAACATAAAAAAAGAGGTAAAAAAAGAGAAACTTCAAGGAATCCACAAGGTAAAAAAAGATAATTTTGGATTATCCTGTACCAGCTAGGTTCAAAGCAGTTATTGTAATGTAATGATATGTCAGCTGTCTTTTTGGACCCAATGCTGTTTTGCATTAATATTATTGATGTTGAAATGACATCATTATTATTTTTGTTTGTTCCATACAGTCTATTCATGTGATGAGCATCAGGACGTGGCAGCAGGTATGACAATCCTTCTACACATGATCTGTCTTCTTTTCAGTGACTTTCTTTTTCGTTTGAAAGTACAGTGTATTTATGTCAATGCAGACTTAGGATGTCAGATATATGTCATATGGCTTGTGCAGTATGCTTGGTACAATGGGATATTGAGCCAACACTGATGATTTTTTAGTTTTGAACACCAACAAGTATCCTGTTTTTCTTTCAAACACCCATAAAGTCTCATTGGATAAATGTCCTCCTACATGAGCTAAATACATCATAACAATGATGAATATTATGTAATATGTAGCTTATCCAGTTTTTGTTTACCGGTAGTAATTTCTTTTCACTCTTTTCTCCCTACAGCGACTGGAAGTTTTGTTGAAAGCTGGGAAGTACAAGGACTGTCTAAGACTGGCTAGCTCCTATTACAACGGAAAAGCAAAGGCTGTCATAGGTACATAATAATTATAGAATATTTCTCAAAATGCATGAAAGAGGAAGAGAGATAAAGAGAAAAATGGGACAGGGATACAACCCCGTATATACAAACAAGTCCTGTTTAGGTGATGCACTATCCTCTTTTTGAGGGAGAAGTGAAATAAGTCTATATTGATAACTTTGAAAACATTCCTTTCATCCTACCATTAACTCCTAAATATATTTTCAAGCAGACATTCTGACGCACAGTTTTCGTGTTTGTTGTACAGGTTATCTACATGATTAATAACTCTTCTTGCAACTTCTGCAATTCATGTAATCTGCAATGTGTATACCTTTGTTTCTATTCATAAGCTGTGCTGAGTTTTATTGTTTCCTTGTACAATCATATATCCCAATACTATAGCCTTTTTTTATATTTTGAGAACTTTGCCGTATATAAACATTGATTATTGAAAAGAAAGACTTCCATCTGATACAGCTTGTCAACCGAAACAACATGATAATACCTCAAGTATTCAAGTCATATATGCTCCTTGCTTAGTCTCAATGTCCACCTGTTTTGTCTTTTCTCCTCAGGTCTAGTGAAGAAGCAGCCCCAGAGACAAGCAGCTGTTGCTGACAAGGTATTTGATAATTTGCTTCTTCTATAATGTAGCTACAACTCATACATTTCTGGGGTGGTTTGTTTTGTCACATAAGTGTCTTTTGTATATGCAAAAAGCCTTTCCCGTTATTTACCCCTATCCACTATATTTCTATCTAGCTATTAAATTTACCACTTATATAATGAGGCAGTACTGTCACATATCAAATATCACTCCCATATTTAAGCCATTGAGTACTGAATTCACATATTCTCCATAGGTTTACTACATGAATCACCTGGATCTAGCAGGCAGAGGGTTAATACTAATGGGATGTATCTGACATTGTTTTGTATTCCTAGATTCTTGAGATTCTGTTTGACTTTGTTGAGATCTCAATGAAGCAGGGTCCAGAGAGAGGAGCAATTCACCTGTTAGAGGAACACTTTCAAGTAAGTCTTGTCATACCAGGTCTCCCCGATATTGTGTTATATACTTAATTCTCTGTTTGTGGAGGTGTCATGGAACAGTGGTTCATTCACTTGACTCTCAATCTGTAGGTTGAGGGTTCAATTCCAAGCCTGACACTTGAGTCTTTTGGAAACACATTAATCCACATTTGCCACTCTCCATCCAGTTGTAAAATGGGTACCTAGCAGGATTTATTCCTTGAAATACACTGTGCACTGGTTACGGCTGCCAGAGCCTAGTGCTAGGGTTATATATCGTGTACCCTTTATGGTAGGGTCCATGGTTATATCATCCAAACTTCTTTGGAAGCACATAGGGAAGTTATATCATATGTGGTCAGCACTATACAAAAATGATTTTTTTTAATTTTTTTTTATTTATTTTTTTATTTTTTTATTATCACTATTATTATTATTATTATGATTATTGTATTATGCTGAAGACATGCTACAAAACTCTCTTGGCATTGAAACAGCAAGGTAGTTTTTCTTTAGAAAGACCATCAGCAAAATGTATTGATTCTAAACCAAAGTTATGTATCTGTGCAGAAGCATCTTTTAGTCAATCTCTCTGGAAATTCATTCACGAGACCTAGGGGATCGTGATCCAATAAAATGAGTTGCCAATTGGTATCATGGACTTCAAGAGACAAGGGATTTCTTTATTTGTTTACATACCGTTTTTTTGCATATTTTCATTCATTTTGAACCTTGCAGTCAGCCAGGTTTTTCACATTCCTTTTCATTGCAAAGTACTCAAGGATCCCATCTTTATTTTTCTCATTTACAGAGAGTGGTACCAGTATGTGTGGAACATTGCCTTATGCTGGGTAGAAAGTAAGTTTCCATCTGCATCATATTTTCATAACCTTATCTAGATCTAGATTAGTTTCATGTGAAAACTCTAACAGTGTAGTGTAAATCACCATTCTCCCCTGGTGACATGAAGTACAACCCACATTGTTCATGTATTAGGGCAAGTCTCAAGATATTTGGTAATTTATTTATTGAAACTACTAAACTGCATTTATGTTTTCTTTTCTTTACATATCCAAAAATGCAATAATTGTAATGTTTTTGAATATTTTTACTATTTTTTAAAACCTGTTGTGTTCACCCAAATAAATAATTCCATCATAAAGAAGGAAAACATATCCCATATTTTACCAGGTATTGTGGAGTTCTGAACATGGGTATATATTAAATGTGTCATTTCATTTCATTTTTGTCTAATCTGAGTTCTGGTAGGGCTATGAACTTAAAGTTCCTAGAAATATTTAAATCTTTGATGTGGTCAGTAACAAATCAGCCTGAACTTGCCCATTACCATAATATATTAATATACATTGAAGATGTTTGTATTGTTAGTTGTAAATGTCATGTATCTTTATACTTGTATAGAGTTACATATTATGTTAATGAGAGTCTACAGTCAAATATAATTAATGAAAATAGAATGGACTTTTCCTCTCAGCAAAGGATACAATGACCTTTGTTTTGTTATCATGACATGCCTGAATGCACAGTTTGTATAGCTGTATTCCACAATACAACAATAGACTGATTGTAACAGATGTAGGATATTGATTATTTGATGAGTCATGAAGTAGACAACTAATATTGCATATTTGAGCTTCTAATGATTTATTATGATCACTAGAAGAAATAAATATGAAGTATCACTGCATAGTGCTTCACTAAAGTGTATTAGCTGTTTTGCGACACTGGAATACCTTTGTATACATTCATGTTAATGTCTGCATTTGTGTGATACATGTTAGTAGGGGTCTGCTCAGGTAGGTTCATTCAATTATCTTCTCATGTCCATGTTCTTCTTTCAGGGATGTTTTGTTTGGATCAATCTACGAGCAATTCAGACATGACATCATCGCCAAGGGGGTTTACCTACAATGTCTAGAGCCTTACATCCTCAACGACCGTTTGACCTCTGTGACCCCTGAGGTCATGAAAGATTTCATTGAGCACTATCGTCAGAAGGAGCTGATTTCCAATGTAGAGGCTTGTATAGTGCATATGGACATTGCAAGCTTAGATATTCATCAGGTAAGCAGACGGGAAGCTTGTCATATAGTTATTATGACTCTAAAAGTATATAATCAAACGTCTATGTTCCCCTGTACAGAAACAACTTTAAAAAATATAATTAAACCATTGTCAATAAAGAAGACATCTTTTTGCAGAATTCTTTATAGACTTTGATTATTCACTCATTGTGTCAGAATGATGGAGATGATAAACAGGTAAGACTTTTATCCATTGATAGGTCTACAAAAGAAGCAGCCATTGGAATCTATTTTTGAGATGAATATAGAAATAGAACCTCCTCATGAGAAGAAAGCTTTATTATTACGATGACTTATTCATAGTTCTGAATGATATTTTTGTACCTTGCAGGTAGTATCACTTTGCTGGGCCTATGGTTTATATGACGCCATCATCTACGTGTACAACAAAGGGATGAATGATTACGTGACACCTCTAGAGGAGCTTCTTCAGCTGCTGAGAGCTGCTGTCAGAGCGACCAGTCAACTATCAGGTATGGATGAACATTGTATTCTCTTGTTCTATCTATCACAATGTATGCACATTCTCCACTCCCTGGGGAGCATTACAGACAGGCGCCGACTTCAATGACTTGTGTATCGTACCAGATACACATTTAACACCTTGTTGGAGAGGGATAAAAGTGGATTAATGACTTGGCAAAGGATAAGAGTGCAAATGTGGTCATTTCCACATTGTTTATTTAAATGGAGGGATTTTATTCAATTGTTGATTCGGATATCATTAGCTAGACATTAGTTGATGTCCTGTAATCCACTATAATTCTGTTATGCATTCCAAAGTTGCAAACCATATCATTACCTAGACTTATTGAACCTTCAACAAGTGATTGGTATGAAGAGCTTGGATTGTTGAAAGTTTTATTCAGACTCAATTCGCATGAAAATCCTTGCCATATGTAATTGTTTTTCTTTATATTTTCCTTTCTTTCATTCCAGACAACCAAATTAGACTAGGAAACAAGCTCCTTGTATATATCAGGTGAGAGTCATACTTTCTGCAAAATTTTACAATGACATTTTTAGACAATAAGATACAGTATGCTTTACATATTGATATATAAATAGAAAAGATTTATTACTGGCAATTTTCGTCTTGATATGCCAATAGTTGTTCTTACATACTAATATAAATTCACATATAATTGTATGCTGAATCATAAATGTGTGTAATGAGCTAGCGATGGTTATGATGTAGGGGCGACATTCTTGGTGAAATTGCATATTTCAATGTCTTGTTTGTTTAGATATTATGGATATTGTCATGGATGGTGTTTAATTTTCTTTCTCTGTGTGTGTTTGTAATATTTTCAGTTGTTGCCTTGCTGGCAGGGCATACCCTATGGGTGATATACCACCTCATCTAGTCAAAGATGTCAAACAAGGGGTAAGAAAATATTTAATCTTTTCTTACAACAACGTGAACTGCATAATGTTTAATAGTGACTAAAGTTATAGATAAATGTATATGTAAAAACAGTTAAAAACACCAAAGACTTGTCCCTTGACGAACCAAGTTATCCTAACCTTTCTTACTGCTGTAATGCCATTTCATGTTGCTTGTCGGGTTCCTCTAAAAATTGTTACCCTTCCAGATATCCGATATGGTGTATTATTGCTCCTTATACTTGTAGGTTTGGAGATGTCTGACAGCTCTACACACCACAGACCCGTCCCCTGATGAACCTACCTACCCTAACCTTCGAACCCTCCTGACCTTTGACACCAGAGAGTTCCTCAACGTCATGTCCCTAGCCTTTGAAGAATCAGAGTTTGATACCGTACCTCAAGAAGCAAAGTAAGAAATTAAGATATAATCTTGTCTTGATTTGCATATAGCGGGGCTGGCAAATAACAATGGCCCGAAAGCAAATGATTACCGGTATCTAAAATTTGCTATGACTCCTGAAATGTGATGGTATTAATCAAGACATACATTTATTTATTTCTTAAGCCAGTGGACCTGCTTTTCAAGAAAGCCCTGCCTAACACAATAACAGTATAAAAACATTAATATGATAACACAATAAATAACAATTGTACATACATGTGAAGTATCAAATTATGCTCAGATTGTGATTTCTGTGCATAAAATGAATAGACAAATAATGATATAAATTGACAGGAGATAATAATTTTAGTCTCAATTAACTTGTCTTTCTTGTTTTCATGTTTCCAGTTCGATGCAATCCCGCCAAAGAATAGTAGACATTCTACTACAGGTCATGGTAGAAAGTGTTGGCTTCTCGGTGAGTAAAAATACATACAAGTGCAAGAAATTATGCTAACAGAATTTATAATGACAAGATAGTCTCAACTGAAATAAATTCCAGTTTTTGTCATTGATTTTACAGTGAGTTAATCCAATGGTGGTATTTCAAATAGTATCATTTATGATTTACCAATAATTTATAGTCTCTCATGTGACTTTCATTATTCTCCTAGACCAAAATAATTGTAACTGTACAATCATGGCTGTCAAATACTATTATGAGGAGGGGGATGTTTAATCTATGATCTTGAGATCTAGCATTTGACTAGTTTTAACATGACTCCTATGTAAGATTAAGGAAATGGAATCATATTGATTTCAAGAGATGCAGCAGCTTCTGTGTTTGGAGAACTTATTCACAGGCGTACAGTGATGTAGAGATTAATGTTTAATGTCAATAAAACTCAGTAAAGTCTGATGTTTATCACATTCTTTTTGTTTTTTAGCCTGCTCAGGTGGGCTGTCTCTTCACCTTCCTAGCTCGTCAGATGGCTAAACATGAAAACACAATCTATGTCAATAGAATGCTCTTTGAACAGGTTAGACAAAAGTTCCTATTTAGAAATATCAGATTATCTGTATTTAATTGTAAATGTTTCATATCCAGACAAAGCATTAAATGGAAAGGAAGTAAGAATTCTGCTCAACAAAGAATCTAGATCTTGAACCAACCCAATAATTCATTGATGTAAATATTTTCCCTAGAGTAAGTTGTTCAGTTCATCTCCAGTGAAAACAAAATATAATTCATCACATGCCTTTGTGACATTCCATGTTCCTCTTCTTTCTGTATGAGTTGTCAGATTTATTATTGAATCCTACAGACACCACATTCCTTTAACCACCTGCTATACATGAACTGTACATTTTGAATTATTTGTTTTTGTCTTCTAATTGGTTTATTGTAATGCTAATGAACCATCATATATTCCTTTTATCACATGCTGTATATTGTTATTGTATCAGGTGTTAGAATTCCTATCCAATCCTACTGGTAAAACAAGGAATCATATTCCTTTTAATGTTACAAAAATGTATCCCTGCTGTTTGTATCATTTTCAATTGGTATTCAATCATACTGATGAACCTTCCATTCCTTTCTAATGGTCGTTGCTATGTCAGGTATTAGAATTCCTATCCAATCTGTCTGGTGAAACAAGGAAATATAATTCCTTTTATGTTACAAACAAGTACCCCTGCTGTGTGTATCATTTTCAAGTGGTATTCCATCATACTGAAGAACCTTCCATTCTTTGCTTATGGTTGTTGCTTTGTCAGGTATTGGAATTCCTATTCAACCCTTCTGGTGAAACGAAGAATCATATTTCCTTTTTATGTTACAAACTTGTACCCCTGGGCCCCGTTGCATGAAACTTACCATTGATGGTAACTTTGCCATCAATGGCAACTACCATGGTAACAGGGCTCAACAGCCAATCAAAATCAAGGTTTTCATGGTAGTTACCATTAATGGGAAGTTTTGTGCATTGGGCCCTGCTGTTTGTATCATTTTCAATAGGTATTCAATCATACTGAAGAATCTTCCATTCTTTTCTAATTGTTTGTTGCTATGTCAGGTATTGGAATTCCTCTCTAACCCTTCTGGTGAGACAAGGCATGAAGAGAGGGAGCAGGCTCTGCTGGAGCTCCTTAATGCAGGAGACCTGCTCCAGGTGGACCATGAAAGACTCCTTCAGCTCGCAGAGGGAGCTAAATTGTAAGTGATACAAAATAGACACGGACAATCTCTTCTTTCCAAATTTAACGCATGAACAAAATATGCATTGCGGTTCAGTAGAGTCATTATCATCTATGTACTGATATGTACAAATGTTATCACCTGGAGGTGTAATATATTATTGCTATTAAGATAGGTGCTGAAATAATGTAATAACTAACGATTTAGTTATCTCAGATAATTGTTTTACAAATCTTTACACATTTCAGATTATATTTTATTGTGGTGATTAGAATTATTTTGCTCAATTTTACAACTAACATTTTATCTGTTTGTATCACTTTTCTTTATCATTTTCAGTTTGTCAAGAGACTGTTTGAACTTATCAAGCACTGTCTGTACAGTATGAGCTCAAGGCCATATATATGTATTTATAAATATACTTTTGATGATATAGTAATGCTTGTTTCACTTTCCCCTTCTCTAGCTACCGAGTCTGTGAAGTGTTGTATGAAAGAAGAAGAGAGTTTGATAAGATTCTTCTCTGCTATTTAAGAGATTCTTCAAGAAAGGTAAGCCGTAATTTGAATTAATTTTTTCCCTCTAACAATGAAGAAATAATATGAGAACAAAAGAGAAAAAGTTGAGGGAGAAAGAAGACTCATTCAACAAATTGAAATTGAGAGTCAAAATTGTACACACCATCTGCATGCATGATTTCCTGCCTAATATAGTAATAAAAATGGTTGCTTTCTATAAAGCACACATGTCCGTCACATCATGACGCTCCTGGCGCTCCAACATTATAATCCAGGTCTTAGTTGGCAGCCAATTATGTACCACTCTGACATATTAGGTACCCATTTACACCTGGGTGGTGAGTGGCGAAAGTGGATTAATGTCTTGCCAAAGGATGTTGGTGCCATGCTTGGATTTGAACCCTAACCTTTGGATTGAGAGTCAAGTGAATGAACCACTGTACCACGACACCTCCAAATATTGAGTTGATATTTATTATATTAAATCTCCTGTTTTTCTGGTTCTGTTTTAGTCCTCAGTATTCTCCTACATTCACCAAGTGATGATGGAGAGCTACTACACAGAGCCAGAGAAAGATGCCGTCCAGAAACAGGCAATCAAAAATCTTCAGGTACGTGGGATATTAAATATGTATGCAAAGGACTTCACAGATATATGTCATGAAACCTTATTCAAGCATTACCGAGTCTAGCATGCTTTAGCCACTTCTTTTATGTTTCATAATAAACATCATTTTGTTTAATCATTCTTTGTATTGTACAGGATCTTGTTGCCATAGACAGCAAGGAAACTGCCCAGCTGGTCTTGAAAGTCTTTGCTCATTCTCTGAGTGATGTTGTCATACAACTACAGGTTAGTTATTCAGCTGACAATTCTATCTTCTTCTCATGATATATACGACTCCATCTTCCTACAGGGTCAAGCTCGCTATTCATAACGCATGACAAAATGAATAGCGATCCTTTACTACGAATAAGCGGTCCTTATGAATAGTGAGCAGACCCTTCCTACCATCCTGTCTTCAGTCTGAATCAATTCTATCTTCCTTCTCTATTTTTTCCCCAGTTCATCTTGTTTTATATACTTCTCTGTCATTTTTGTCTGCCTTTCGTGCTCTCTCTCTCTCTCTCTCTCTCTTTCTCTCTTTCTCTCTGTGTCATTCAATTTTTGTTTGTCTCTGTTAGTACATGTATCTCTATCTGATAATGTAACTTTCACTCCCCTTTCCATTAATTCAATTGTGAAATACTTGTTACTCTTTTCTTATCCCTCAAAGTCAGCTAAACTCTCTTCATCCAAATACCTTTATCCTTTAGAAACCAAGAAGTTATTGTAAAATTTGTGTCTTATATGGCTCCACTTGATGTTCTGTAAAAGGAAAAAAAAGTATTGAAGCAGAATATTGATTTTATTATCAGTTTTTATTTGAAAACAATTTCAGAACCAACCACAGCTGCAGTATGAGTTCCTTGAAGGTGTTTTTGATAGCAGAGATACAGGTAGCGCCCTCTATAGACAAGAGGAGGCACAGCCAGACTGCTTTCTTCATGAGAAGTTCCTAGATCTGATGTGTACATTCAGTCCCAAGAAGGTCCTTAACTTTGTCATGATGTCTGAGAACTACAGACTCGAAGAAGCACTTCATGTAAGCCATTTTTCTCTGTATCTATCTTAATGCCTTTCTTCTTGAAATGTAATGAGAATGGAGCTCCTTTGTATAAAGGCTATCTCATGTTGTATCATTACTTCTCACATATGGGCTAAATGATTATACTTTCTTGATTTACCAGAATACAATATAATTAAATAGCTTATGTACAATGAATTTCATTTACTGGCCATCTTTGATTGGATTGGCTTGGAGTAAATTCCAGTGAGAAATGTTTTGGCTCCATATTTCACAAGGATTGACAGTCTAGAATCTTTTACCAAAATGTCAAAGTCTATTCCGTAGGATAGCCTTGCATCCACTCAGCCAATGGCTTTCAACCCTCCATGCTACATGTCCAAGCCATCTCAGGTCTACCTTAAAATACCTGGGGGTGTTTCACAAAGATCCTAAGTTGAACTTATCTCTAAGTTGGACTTAACAATTATGGAAAGCTGTTAGCATCTATGAAAATATTTTATAAAAGTTATTTTAAAAGTCAAAACATGTTGATTCAAATCATTCATATTTTCTATTATCAAGGAGATTTCATGATCTTGATGTGAAATTTATAAAAAAGTCAAAAATACTTGAATTTTCACTTTTGAATATGTTTTATTTTAAGGCTACAAATGGCTCTCCATAACTTTTAAGTTCAACTTAGGATCTTTGTGAAACACCCCCCTGATCTCATCAAGCATCTTGCTTGGATAAATAGTTCCAGCTAACAAGAACAATTATCTTGTATTCCCCTTCTACAGATTGTACGTAAGCACAAGATGTCCGAACCCACTGCCTTCCTGCTGGAGAAGTCTGGAGACATCCAAGGAGCCTTTGGGATCCTGATGGAGAACCTCCAAGCCAAGGTCAAAGGTCTCTCAGATGTGGTCAAAGGTCAAGATGGAAATCAGAATGATGGTAAGAATGTAACCAGGGGCATGTTGTTTTGTCGCCATCTTGTAAAACACCATTTTGTGTTTAGATTCTTTTTCTTTTCTTCTCTCAGTTGTCATTGCTTTGTCATCATATTGTATTCTGGTAAGATAGCATTACAAAAGCCTCTACTATTTCATGTTTCGTATCTCGATAAATGTTGGTACAAAGGTCAAATGTGGATTGAGGAACTCAGTATTTTAGATTGAATCCAATGACCGTGGTAATAGTATATCTGTAAAGCGCTTAGAGACATCATAGATGTATTAAGCGCTATATAAAAGCGGAATTATTATTATTATTATTATTATCATGTATGCAAAAGGCCAAATGTATTTTAATGTACATGTATTTATGGTATATGTACATGTATGCTAAACTGCTTTATCTGACATTTTACCCCATGTCATGAGAGAGTAATTTTAATGTGATATATGTTTTTTGTTTTTTTGTTTTTTTTGTTCTTGGAGGAATGGATATTACCTTGTGTCTATCCAATGTGCAAGTAGTTCTGATGGTTCTCGTTCAGCTGTGTCAAAGAAACTCACCAAAGCTTGATGAAGAGGGAAGAGAGGTAAATACATTGTGTTACTATGGGAGAATGATGTTGATGGTGGTGGTGGTGGTGATGATGATAAATGAGGATATGGTAATGATGGTGGTGATAATATTAATAGTTTTGAAGGTAACAAAATTAACAAAAGATTGTTGAAGTTTTAGTTCCTATTTCTTTAGATGCTGATGGTGATTAGTGTTGGTTATGACAATAGTAATAATTGTTAAACTTAAGATTAACTATAGTTGCATTTTTTAGTATTGTTGCGTTTTAGATGAACTAGATTCAGAGATTTCATGAATACCATATTTTCTCTCACCAGACTTTATGGTTTCCTCTCTTGGATCTTATGATGACAACACAAAGAAGACTCAAACCATCCTTCAATGATACCCAGTTTGAAAGTAAGAATCTCCATCTGCTCATTGTACTGAAAAGGTCAAGTTGTAGCTACATGTTGTAGGATTCATGGAAGTGCTTGAATTTTTTCTGCTTCTTTCATTGTAATCAAGAAAGGCTCATGTTGCATGAAATTATTCATTTTCAATAAGGAATCAGGTAATTGATGTCTATTGCAAATATATTTATGATCATTTGCTTAATTTGAATTATTTTATAGATTCTTTCATTAGTGATATTCATGGCTATACTTTTTATTGTTTGTATCATGAGGACATAATAACTTTTTTTTCCTCCCCTCCCCCCCTCCCCCAATTCTTATTCTTTGTTTTTCCCCTTCAAAGATTTTTTTCATAACAATTATGTTTTTTATAAGTAAATGCAGACATTAATCAAGTTTGACTGTCATTTTAAAATTTCATTTTCAAACATAGTGATATTGTGCTTCCTTTTTCCAAGGTTTCAAGGAGGTTACGAGGCATGTATTGAACAGCATGATGGGACATCTCTCATTACCCAGAATCCTTCAGAAAA
>JARBES010000131.1:33271164-33287722 GCA_030265145.1 Strongylocentrotus pallidus | reverse complement strand
AGTCTGACATACAGGGTGGAGCATCATTAGAGCGCTAGGAGAGCTGTCATTATCACTCAAAACTATGGGGTAGTATTGTGGATTGTGGGCGACAACAGTCTTATACAGTCTATCATCGGGAGCGTCAATAAACCATCATGGGGGAGAGGGTGTCGGACTAGATATACAGATAACAGAGACGAATTCTATCCCGAATTTGTCTTTTTATAACATTCTCGGGTGATAAAGCTCTAAAATTCAAAATTTGCCAACGCCATTTTTTATTGGGAATCATTGCCCACTGCTAGCTACGCCCCTGTTAGTATGTTCTTCAAAATTAAACAATGATCAAGATGATAAAGTAAGTGGCTGTCATTGAAATCTATGGAAAATACAATTCTGTTGTATAATTTAGATTTTAGAGGAGAGGGGGTAGTTTATACACGATTACTGTAAACATTATACATGTACAAGTAATTAAAAAAAAGAAATAACAGTCGTGTAATCGCTTTACGATATAAGACCCATAGAGGGCGAAATTAAGTTATAATGCTGGGCCATTAAGAAGGGCATGTACAGTATATGCATATCATGATCATCTTCTAGAGGTATCAAGTATACAAGTTGGTTGACCCATCACACAGTTACAATGTTGAAATATCAATCTAAATTTGTGAAATTATATTTTCCGACTGAGCAAAGCAATGCTATATTCAATGTCTGAAAAATAATCCCAAAATGGGCCTATATGGAGGGGTCCAAGACTGAGATCCGGATACTCCTTTCTTTTCAATGAGGGGAATGAAGATGTCAACTCAAACTTTTAGAAAAACAAAAAGTTGAAAATATCATCATATTGCAAATCGAGAATAACATCATGAGGATGTGGATATAACCCTTTTAAAAGTATTTTTTTAAAGATGGCAAAGACATATGTATCAGAACATTTCCGTCATTCGAATTTGGAGGAATTTCTTTTTTAGTCCCAACCTCGAGTTTCTCGGGTTTTTTTTATATCTTGTTTTGTTGTGTTATTTCTTGCTTGTCAATGTTTAAGGCTGGCAGAGAAATTTATGAAAATTAAAAAGACATTCCAGTTTCTCAATTATAGTTAGGTGTATCCTTCATATTCCTGTACGTATAATTTGGGTCATACTTCCGAACATCATAAACGGTATGCAAAACAGTAGGACAACAGAGATGCACTAATTTCATAGATGAACTCCACAATTCAAAATATGAAATAATCATAAAATCAGTGCCCCTCCTCAATGTCAACCTAGCACGCCTGCTAGTTCAACCGTGTTGTTATATGTCTCGGTCTGGCGGTATCAACTGACCTCGTTAATTAACAGTTGTTAACCCGGAAGAAAAACAGGGCCAATTAATTAAGGGCTCATTACAGGATCAACGCTGTCAGGAGGGCCTGGTCAATTCATTTCTTCTAAGTTCTAACCTTCACTCAACGGGTAGTACAGATTTTGTTTTACCAAAGTAGGTTTAGATTGTCCTCGCGGAATTTGCAAAAATTGCAAGTGACTGCATGATTTTTTTATACAATTCCATTACTATTTTAACGCTCAGTGAAACAGTCTTTCGTGGTTTAGATAAAGAAAGTTATAGAATACTAACTAAAGTTAGCTCAATATAATTTGATTAGATTCACCATAACACATGCTGCTCAAACCAAACGGGTCATACTTTGTGAAATGCTTGTTCATACATTGTATGCTGTCAAAAACAACCTTGATTGAGTGCTGTGATGGTTAAGTTCAGGTGTGCATGTAGAAGAAACATATCATGTGAAATGCAAACATCAATAACTGCACAGAACAATACTATCACCCCGATAGAAAGATAAATTAAGAATCAATCAACATATTGACAATCCTTCACGTATGTCAATAGTCCATCAATTATCTACAACAATCTGGCGGCATCGTATTAATAGGGGCAAACTGCACCTGTACAACTACCAGACAAGCGTCGATGAGTCATTACAATGCCAGAAATAGAAATAAACTATTAGAGTATCGGAGCGTTTGTTCAAATGATTGAAGAAACAAATACATTTTTTTTCTTGACATTTCGAATGGAGATAGATCGACGATTTAACAATATGCAATTATTTAATGTAGACTGTATGGTAGAGGTTTTGAAGAAAAAACAGAGAAACATGAGAATTTAAAAGGAAAGTTTTGTTTAAGTAGCTCCGCTTCACACGCTTCTAAATAGATATACAACGAAATAGACAATTCTAAACCTACCTGCCAGCGTCGTCTTGCCAAAAACTTCTTGAGTCTTTTTGTAGATAGTTTGGTCTCACAGGCCTTGGTTCTGGTACTCAGTTCACTTAACCAGGGGTGTTTGAAGCTGTCATCTACACTCGTTCGATCTCTGAAAGAACAACATACATTAGAAACTGGTTAGAAGTGAGATTGAGATACACACTCACGCGAATTTATGAATTTAGAAAACAGTAAGAATTCGTTAAAATGAAAAAATTGATATCCATAAACACTCATAAAATATTTAAAACAACAATGTACACTTAACATAGTAAAATGTCAAAGCAGTATATTCATCAATTAGTGTATTACCATAAGCGATCTCGGAAGCAAGGAAAACGTCAATAATGAGTTTAAATTACAATATGCTATATACAAACTAGGAATAACATTATAGAATCAACCACAGATTACGGTTCATGCATATTCTTGAAAACAGAGAAATGAAGCAAAATTTGTAATATTTTTTTAAAGAACATGTAATGTACCACTACGTCGTAGAATTCCTGTCACCATCATTCTGAAGGATGGTGATACAAAGCGTGTAATCTTTAAGTAAGATTCATATTCATAGATTCATATTTTATTTTTGTTATCAACAGAGAAAGGGGGTACATGGAAAGGTGAAGAAAATGACGACTTAGCTTTGAGAGATGATGAGACAAAGAAGAATATCGATTATTATTATGTTATTACTTCAAAATCTTTATGTTTAAAATTATCAAGGAAAATATTTATATTACAATACTAAGCTATCATCTAACGATGCATACATTTTAATTTACAACTACGCCGATAGTGTTCTATAAAGATGGGCCAGATTTTGAGCTCAAGTTAGGAGACGTCTGAGCCTTGCATGCAAACACACATATGCACGTGGCAAAGGTACGGTAGTGTGAATCCATGAATTTTACGACCAGGTTTATGATATAAATATACACATTACCACATTCAGTCGTTTAATTCAAGATTTATACATGATCATAAGGTATGGATTGGGGCTCTGAGCCGTCCATAATCCAGAATATGATACTGGGTCTGTCGGTGGATTTGAAGAAAACAAAACAAAAAACTTTTTATTTTCGGTACTTATTATTATGATGATGATGATAATGTTGATGATAATGATGATGATGATGATGATGGTGATGATAATGATGATGATGATGATGATGATTGTAACGAAAAAGATAATGATGATGCAAGGATGATTGGACCATAATCACACGACCACGAACATGAGACGGACCTCGATGACAAGTTGGGATGACGACGAGTTATCAACAGGAAGAAAGAGATGTTCAAACATCATGATATGAAATGGAAACACTAATATACAGATATGACAGAAGGGTTTACAAATATCATCTTAGAAGTCCAACCAGTGATGAAAAACCGCAGCTTTCGTTACAACTTGTCAGTAGGATCTCAGCCGTAACAGGAGCAACTAAAATGAAGGAAACCTGAAAATATCTGATAAAGCCTTATATCTACATCAACACAGGTCCAATATATTGAATACATATACTCACATGTCCGAAAAGAAAGAATATTCCTCCTTTTGTTTCAACGCTCGAACGTTGCGATAAAAATGTAACAATTGAGGTAGAAAAACTAATCCACAGCTTCGTCCGGGTCCGGGGCGTGGCGATATGCTCCTAACAACAGGATCACAGCGGCTATACTACATTCTACATCACATACGGCTTAGAGAGAGGAAGGGTTTGTGAAGGGAGAGGAAGGGGGTAAATCTTAGGGAAAGGTGAGTTTGTGAGGGGGGATCTAGAAGTCATGGGGTAGTTAAGTAGGAGGGAAAGGTCGTGAGGAGGATGAGTCAGACGCAACGTGCCTTCCTGATGGCTCCCTGTTCAGTGCTTCTTCTATTCCCCAACTCTCATCTCTAAACTACTAAAGCCGTATTGGCCAGGCTATTCGACAGACGATTCATGCTGATGGTTGAGTCTCTATTCCCCCAACTCTCATCTCAAACTACTACAGCTGCATATGGCTCTGATGTGCTTCTGTATACCTTTAGTAGCACATACTGTCTAATCTTTTAAAGATCGGCCAGACTATTCAAAAGTGGTTTCACAACTGGATACAGGGGCGATCGATGTATAGAGATAGGGTACATTTTGGGTGGACATTCTCACTCAAAAGTCACTCTCGTCGTATCATAAACTTAAGGGAGGATTGTGTTCACCTTTGTTGTTAATTCTATATAATCTGAAGGATTAACACCCTTGCTTTCGGGATAGGCCTACTAGAAAAAAGCGCGTTCATAACATTTCGGACGTCTTTTGAAATATTGCTTTTCATGAAAACCGCGTACGAAGACAACGGTTAAAAAACGTCCCCCGCTGAAATTGTTGTAATGATAAATCGGTTATATTCCACAGACCTTCAAATCTATATCCGTTCTTAACTATCATGACCAAACAAGTACATTCTTACAATAAAAAGAATCACTGTATTAACAACCTCATGCACTTGAATTCATCATACAGTGTAATTCCCAAATCGAAACATCATTATCTGTACTGAAAAGGGTTATCAGAAAAGGCAAAGTTCCCATTTATAATCAACTTGATCATAAGCATGCATGCTACATGTAAATAATGCCACAACGAAGTCATTTGATTACTCCCCTAAATTGACGATCTACATATCTTTTTTTAATGGCAAGCTAGCAAAATGAAAATCTACTATCCATACCTTTCCCGAGAAAAGATTTGCCTCTGTATGAAGTTGCTCTCTCCGTATTGTGGTTCCGTGTATAAGGTGTGGGAACAAAATAACCAAGATCAAACTCTCTCAAAAAATTGTTTAACGACTTTCATGTTCGTTCAGGTATGGTATGCCCCTTGCTTATAACTTAATAGGTATATAATTGACAAAGTATATTGATTTAGTATGGAGTTATGCACCTGTGTTGCTCTTTGTATTGACAGTCAATATGAACATTGTACTTCTCGATGTGATTCATCATTTTCAATTATCTTGAAAATGTAACATGACACATGATTGCAAATCGTGTTTGTTTGAGTTAATATCAAAACTATGTTTGAATTGAAATTGTTTCCATCATGTTTAATGCAACAGTATTCATACCAAAATGAAACTGTATTAGCTCATGATCAAACAATGTGTACTCGGCAAATATGGATTGAAAAGAACTTGGTGTCTGATAACATTTCAAATTTGGGAGAAGGCCTCAAAGACCATAATGCAGTAAAGAGAAAAGAGGAGGGAAAGGTGAACAAAAAAAAGAAGAGAAATAATAAGAGAAGTAAAAAGAGGAGGGTACATAATGAGTAGCATCAATGCAAAGAGTACATGTACGTGTACTTTTTTAATCTGCATGGAATCTGTATGCCAATAACTATTTAAAAATGAATATACATGCTCATCAACTATTTGATACACATGTCACCATGTTGATGAATTTCGACAAAATAAAGCACAGGCTTGGAGGAGAAATTTAAAACTTGTTGAGATTTGTATTTCATAGGATGATAATGATGTCAAAATTTTGAAATGCTAATTTTAAGTTCATCTACCTCCATAGAAAAGAGAGCAGAAAATAGGGAGTTTACCCCCTCCCCTCCCCCCACTCCACACCCCAGGGGTACGTCTGTCTACTCCAACTCTTCAATAAGTTCTTTTTTAGAAGCCTCATCGAAACATCAATCACATCAGTACCCTCGTGACACTCTCTTCCTTCCTATGCTCCTATTTACCTTCAATTCTCATTCACACCTCTCACAAGCTCAGACAGTATCTCTATCCTACCTACACTCCCATCGTCTGATGAGAGCCAGAATGGCGTTAATCATATGTAAAACTATATATCAACGCCTTTCTTGCTCTATTAAAGCAGACTCCCATTTCCATCCCCCCCCCATCCATTTTCACATTTTCTACTCCTTTTTCCTTACTCTTCCAAATACTTTTATTATAATGAAAATAAAGAAAATCACGTCTATCTTCCCTCGTTTTGTAATTTTCATGCCTTTGAAATGCATTTCAAAATCATGACAACGATGCCATTATTGTTCATGCACTTATTGTTAATGTTTTCAGTTTTCAGTTATTGTGGCCTAGTTTTGCATGAAACCACATATAGATTTTCTCTTAATGTTTGGTTGGTGTTTGACACGGGCAATATTAACGAACAGTATATAAATCAATCATTCATTTTCACTTGAATAAATCATACATATTATGCTTGTCTACATGATTTCCTCAAGAAAATTAGGATTAAATAGGCCATGTGAAACACGTTTCGAGACGAGATGAAAAACAATGATAACGAAACGCATTTAAGACTAGTTTCTCATCTTAAATGAGAAGGAAACAAATCAAGGGGACTTCCTGTACCCTCGCTGAGAGGCTTGACTCATCACCACATCCTACAGTAGCATCACCATGGCAACAATAGAGTCTTACCTTCCATTCATTTTGACACCTTGTCCAGAGAAGGTAGAACAAAACGGACGAAGATAGGATCTCTTTCAAAAAAGGCTTCTTAGATTTCGGTCTGAGTTTGTACTTGCAATAAATTTGGAACAAGCGGCTCTTGCCTCAAATTTGTCCAACATAGCATTGGCTAAATCCTTAAGAATTGAGTCTTTTTGCTCAACTTTCATTCCTGTGTCATTAGGTTTACACCATGAACGCAGAGATCTGACTCGATGTTTTACTCTGCAGCCCACATCCGTATAGTGAACTTAAATCTGAATACATTAATTTGAGACCACCCATATCAGGGCAGGAGTATGATTAATTCGGCCATAATTGGCTTGATATGGGGTAATCCGTTACTGTTTTAACCTATATTTCCTACCTCAAACGTATAGTGACATTCCTGAGCTTTATATCTTTGAAATGTATCTTACTAAAATTGAATTAAAACGAATTCGTGTTCACCAAGCTTTAAAGTAATTATCAATGGAAGAGATTCGTAAATAGCGGAGAAGGGGGTAAGATCATGAATACGTGTAAAAATAGATCAGGGGCTTAAACTTTATTGAATGCGTCACAGAAAAAATGAAACCGAGAATTGTCGATGTTTTATCAACTTAATCACAATTAAAATTAATAAATGACACATATTTGTAAAGCTTAGATCCTCTTCTTGCATTTGGTGCAACTCGTATGGTACATATTTCACGCACGTATGATTAAGCTCAATTTTAAGAAAGGGTACCAACAAGTCATTTGGCGGACAGTATCTGAATTTCAAAGAGAAAATCACATTTCTAGAAAGTTCAGTTTCTGCCCTTTCATATGACACCTCAATCAGGAAAAAATAATAACAACGTTCTGTTTGATTAAAGTAATGATTGCATTTCCATAATTTTATTAAACGAATTCGTTTTCACTAGCTGCCTGCCGTAGCAACAAACAGAATTGACAACAGACTTAACTCCGTTTCATTGACCATCAGCCATGCATGAAGTCTTTCGTCTATGGCTGATCGTCAAACAAAACGGAGTTAAGTCTTTTATGATAAATGAAATGAAAGTGTTTTTGATGATCCAGCTATCATCACGTTTCATCCCAGGGACGAACTAGCATCCCAGTGGAACTAAAGAGGCTGTCTACATCTAATTGATACCGGTAACATTCTCTCTATGACTCAGCTTCCTCTCAAACTCTCATAGCATCTCTACAAATGTTAGCCACTCTTCATTGGCTGGATCTGGGAAGACCGCAAAATGATTCCATGTGGTTGCTGACGGAGAGGGGTATATTTAGCGACCGTCACAATTCTCTAAACGGTACGGTCTTGACATTTTGGTAAAGCTAATATTGTACCTATATAGGGTTAAACTTTCTGGGGCATAAATACGGTAGGAAACTTAGCTTAGTGATAATAATGATAACAGGTATGAAGCTTTCAAGTTTTAAAATAAAATCATGCATTACTTTGTACGTTTATTTTCGACCCCACTTCTTCCCTTCTTCCTCTATTTCTCTTTCTCCCACTACCTCTCTCTCTCTCTCCTTTTCTCTCTTTCTTTTCCTTTTCTATTCATATCTCTCTCATTTGATCTTTATAAGAGGCCATTCATTTGCTTAAATACTATAAAAAATAATAATCTCATTTATCTCCTTAAGATGTTGAACTATTACGAGCCATTACTGAAAGTTTGAATCGTCTAGAGAACAGTCCCATTTCAACCTTAACTTGATAAAGGTGGATTAGTATAGTCTACTTTGAAGGTTTAATACATGAGCATGCGAGAGACTTTCGTTGTAAAGGATCGAACTGTTCCACAGCGATCCCTTCCACAAAAAAAGGAGTGATTGTATGTTGTGGAAAGAAAGAGAGATGGCGCACTTCTTTTTACATTGTCGGTCATCAATAAGTTTCACCAATTGCAATTCTATCCATGTTGTCGAATTAGATGGAAATGAATTATGAAACATTCTATGACTAAACTCGCAGATTTAATCTACATCTGCAATGCAGCCTATGCTTCATTATTATGAGAAGTTCTTTCAAACGAAACCAAGATTTTAGAGTGCTCACTACTAAAGTGATCCTCACTTCAAAAGTAGTCACCATTCGAGCAACAAAAAACAAACAAAAAAAAGTCAGAATATACATTGCTTGATTCATACAGTGAGGATGATCGAGGGACACACGTTAGTTAGGGCTGTATATTAGTCTTGGATTGTCTTACCTTTGATCTTTGACGAGTAAATTCGAAATGAAATCTTTTGCACAGTTGGAGATACCATCGAATGCCTCATCTTCAAAGTCCCATTCTCCCATGGTGACGTTATTCAGTGTCTCTGAGTCCGAGTCTCCCAAGAAAGGTGATAGTCCACTCAGTCTAATGAGAGAGAGAGAGAGAAAGAGAGAGAGAGAGAGAGAGAGAGAGAGAGGAAAAAGAGAGAGAGAGAGAGAGAGAGAGAGAGAGGGGGGGGGGGTGGGAGGGGAAGAAGCAGAGAACAGACCATGAAAAAAGACACATAGCGAAAGAGAGGTGGAGAGAATTTACAGAAATATTAAAAAGAAAAAAGAGGAAACAGTGGAGGAATGGAGAAGGAAACAATACTTTATTCGAGAGCATGAAAATGTAAACATCAACAAGCCATTATCATTTCACCAAACGCACCAATATTGAGGGCGGCTCTACTTCAATACAGATTGCGATATAAGAATTTCTGGGAATCATTTTTTTACATTTCAAGAAAAATTATTACAGAAATGATGAAAATCATTATTTATGGTTTAATTATTGCCTTAAAAATAGCATATATGCTAATGCTGATTCAATTTATTTCAATGGCGTGGGCTGTGTACTTACAGAACATAACAGATGACCCCCACACTCCACATGTCTGTCAATGGAGTTATAGCATCATAGCTTATTACTTCCGGGGCAACGAACTCCGGCGTTCCACATAAAACCTGGATATGACAAAGATATTTTAGAAGAATTAAAAAAAAACAGTTAAATTGTAATTGTTCACAAAATCATAATAAGGGCCCTATAATAGAATAAATAGGTTAATTTTTACACAAAAGTGTGAGTGTAGTAAAATCTGGTTGACTTCAAATTGACTAAGATATGTAGGCCTACGTCGTGAAGGGTACTGAAGAAATAAATCTCAACTCATTAATCAAAATAATTGGCAATGTTATTTTACATTAATCTTTTCTCATCTATTATAATTTGTTCAGGCTTTAATCCACCTACCAAACCTGACTGATATTGTATAAAATGGTCTGATTGTCGGCACCACTCATACACGCAGCTTATATGATTGTGTTCTTCAGCATTTTTTTCAATTTTTTAAAGATATGATTATTTAATATTTAATAGATCAATCCATCCCATGAGAGGAGAATAACAAAAACAAAAAAGAAGATTTACATTATGATATGATTATTATTATATGTATTTTGACTTTTGTTAATGATATTTATGTACCTAGTTTGTATATTACTTTTTAAATTATATTATGATGAAAAATGCATGGGTCAAGATAGCAAGGGGGTGCATTATGGGCCATCAATCTTACTCTGGTAGATACAATTCAAAGTAACAAGGCTATTAATCAGGTGTAGGGTATTAGATGGGTTGTATCAACTTCTTGTTTCGTTTCCTTTTCTTTCCTCTCTTTTTTTTCTTCTTCAATTTTTGTATTTTTACTATTCTATTTGGGGGGGGGGAGAGAGAGTTGGGGTTGAGATTGGGGGTATGGGGCACGAGCCCTTCCCTGTGAACCCCGTAGCTACGCTATCGAATAAGCTAACACCGACCTTCACATCATTGTCCGGTTCGTACTTCCTGGCCAATCCGAAGTCGATGATCTTGAGTTGAAAGCCCGTTCGGTTCACACACATGATGTTCTCCGGTTTAAGATCAAGATGCATGATGTTATGATGATGCATGTGTTGTACGCCTGCGCAGATCTGCCTCATATAACTGATGACCTCGCTCTCTGTGAGGTCAAATGTATCGTCCACTATCCTCTCGAATAACTCTCCTCCTGTAATACTGCTCAAAGAAAACAAAGAAACAAACATTGCAATAGGGAAAATGACTTTTCCTTCATAGATACAACTGCACTATGTAAATTTCTCATGTTTTCATGGATATAGGATTTATTCAAGGGTGTAATAAAAGGGGTAAATAATACGTTGATCCCGATATCCAGCTCGCATGGAAAAAGAAATATTCTAAAGATTAACGTGTTCATTAGTTTTACAATAAAGTAGTAAAAGGATAACTCTTTCACTCTATGTTGGATACGCCAATGGGTGTGGGCCAGGGTGTACAAAATAAGTGTGCATTAATTTCCTCATACAAAAGTCGTCGTAGCTGGCGCGATTCCAGTTATGCAAAAGGCCAGTATCAACTAAACCACAGAGTTTATTAACCCTAAAAAAATGTCACGCTATCCTAAATAGGTCCTAAATATTCCCTTGAACTGGCAGGAGGATGGGAATTACAAAGTTTAACCCTTTACCTTCCCTTTTTTAATTAAACTTTCATTATTTCCTTGTCTGATTTATTTCCTTGTCTGATTTATTTCAGTTTGCTATGAAGCACAATACAATATAAGTTGAACTCTTTTGACATGATCGCAAAGACTTTCGAAAAATACACCTCAAGCAATTTCAATAGCCTCGTTCATCACAGTTTGAAAAGTACGAAATGAATGATGTGTGACGTCACCCAAGTATGATTTCTATGTGTTATATAATATAATAACTACATGATATTAAAACTGCCCTTGAGTTGATATCTCGGAAGTCTTCGCGATCGTGACAGTTAAAAAAGCATTTAAAGACCGTCAATACTACTGGGCCAGAAGGGATTAGACCACACAGCGAGGTCACTGACATGTGGCTATCTCATTAACTCAGCTTTCAACTATCATACGAAAAAGAGGATCATGGGGGACCAACGGGCACCGCTTAGGCATTGCTTCTATATAGATGGAGCAAGTAACTACAAGTAGGATAGTGGGGCTTTAAAAGAGTTGTATATTTAAAAGCGAGTCACTCACCACTCGAGGATCATGACAGTCTGTCTTGATGATTGATAAGCTTCGATGAGGGCCATGAGGGATGGGTGTTCGAGCTCGGACATGAGGTCGATCTCTCGCTGAACGGCTTCTTTGTCTTTCGCTCTGATCGTCTTCACATACTTGGCCGCCCATGTCTTACCCGTAGACTTCTCCTCGCAGCGGTATACGATACCAAATTTACCCCTGAAAGAAAAATGAAAGAGGATATACATGTAACAATCATGCCAAACAACATATCACATACAAAGATTCTTCCAAATCATTTTGTGTTCGTCTGAGAAAAGTAACATTTTCCCCATTTATTTTGATCCCGTGTTCAGATCATTCGAATTATTATTATTATTTACAAAGAAGTGGTTATCAGCCCATCAGCCCATCAGCCCATCAGCCCATCAGCCCATAGAAATGGCAACGAAACGAGTGGTGCGCTGGTGGGTGAAGGGTTGGGGGTGGGGAGGTGGGGGTGGGGAGGAGAGGGAAGGAGGCGGTTCTTGAACCAAATTGGACACCAATTCTGCACCAATCTTCTAAAAAACGTGAAAGAAAGTCTTTATTAAACCTTCAAAAAAATTTCTCAAGATAAGAGGAACTGTCAGAATGAATCAAGAATGAACTTGAAACTAAAGGAGGGGTAGGTGTTCATTATTTTTGAAATAATCCGGACAATGTTTAACATTGTTTTTGATCTTTTTAAAATATTTTTGAAAAATAAATATTTATCTTCTTTCCAAAGGAATCCTAAACCAAATTACCGAGAGGTTAAAAATGGAAAACCTTAGGAAGGGAATGGAATACTAGTACTGCGATATGAATTCGCTACATCTAGTTACAAGCTTGCTTGTATATCCGAAGTCACAGCTACATGCACCTGGTTAAACAAGGGATGGTGTTTAATAGTCGATGGTATACCTGTCTGGAGTAATATTTATACGCTATAAAAACACTGGAGCACAGTGGCTTGTCACTTCACAGCCAAATAGTGATTAATCCAAACTGTCTGCATGGCAGCCATGAAGAATACAGGGAACTTCATGACAGACTAACAGGTAGAAACCATAAAAAGTGGAGTGTAAATTGAAGGAAAGAAAATAGCAATTGGCACATAGTAGCTGTGATTTATTTCTCATCATGTGTGCAATCTTGGTATGTTTATATCGAATGCAGTCGTCTGATTTCGATACATACGGTGTTGCGCCATGTGTGCTTCTATCCAAACAGGACAATATTATCTCTCTCTCTCTCATTCTCTCTCTCTCTCTCTCTCTCTCATCCTCTCTCTTTCTCTCTCTCTCCCCCCTCTCTCTCTCTCTCTCTCTCTCTTTCTTCCTCTCTTGTCGACCGGCTTATCATTAATTTTGGTAGATTTATTACCAGGTGAGTAAAATATTCTATTCACAATACTATTTGGGTAATCATTTTTCCATATTACACACAAAATTATGAATCATCTTATAGACACATGCGTGATAAATATCTATGGATTTATTAAAAAAGTTCAAAACAACATACAAATTATTATATTTATATAGTGTAAAAGATAATGTCGCGTAATGTAATTACAAGTAGAACTTAATTTGAAGGCTTTTGGTTTACGTAATTTACTCCAATCTTTGCCTTGATGAATGATTCAATCAATTTCTATCTCCTTCGTTACTACCAAGCTCAGTTAGACCATGTAAGGTCGTTGGTCGGACTAATTTGGAAATGATCTTTGTTTATTTTGAGTTCTTTACCTTTAAGACTGCCCTCTCTCGATCAATTACTTACAGGACTAACACATTGCATGGATAGGCCTACCCGTAAGGGGTGAAAACATAATAATCATAATTGTTTTTTTTTTATATATATATTTTTTTATCATCATGGTCATAAACGTTCATCAAAATTATAATAATTATGATGGCTAAGCCCATACTCCCCCTGCCTCCCCAGCAATAAACAAGCTGTGAATACATATCAAGACAATTACTGTTTAATGAGAATCTAGAGCTTGTTTATGTTTTGCTCATGTTAACGTGACTGCAAAGGAGGTGGACGAGAAAGTATATATTAATTAGTACACCGTTAGACTCATAGAGAGAGAGAGAGAGAGTCTTATTAGAGAGAGGCGCTTGGAAGTGGTACTTGACATTTAGATTTAAACAAGTTTTTATTTCCAATCTCGGCTTAATCTTTTTCTTTTTCTCCCCTCCTTCCCTTTCTCTCTCTTTCTCTCTATATCTCTCTATATATTTCTCTATCTCTCTTTACCCCTCTCTCTCCCCCTCTCTCCCGTATTAGTCTTCATTGCTCTCGTACCATGCTTCCTATTTTCATATTTCTATATCAGTGTATCATTGTACAATTACCATGCATTTGTATGTATCTTTATCTTTTCTCATTTCATGCGCATTCTGGCCTTTTCTGTACTTTTCTTTGTCATTGAATTAAATTTCCCATCTACTTCCCCGTCTTCTCTTTGACTCTTCGTCGTCATCTCATCTTATCTATTTACTCCTCCAGTGGCTTTGGAGACCGTCTTGATCCACTCCCCCCCCCCCCTTTCCCATCTTCTCCCCTCTCCACAGATGCATTTTCCATTTCCATTTGTATCATGTTTATCTACATCATGATGTAGGGAGTCTTGGGCAAGGGGATACGTCACCGGTTTGTGAATTGCATGGTTCGCGGTTCGAGACCCGCTGCGGCTCTAATGTACTTTGGCAAGACATTAATCTACATTTGTCACTCTCCACCCAGGTGTGGAGGCAGTTGGGCTAAAACCAGGGCAATAATACTACTTGTACCCATGTAGGCGCATTGAGCATGCCCTGGGATGGATACGTGCGCAATATAAATGTACACGTAGTTCTTACTATCATCAGACGCACATGGATGTTTATACTAGATTCTTCAAAAGTATACGTATATTGGGAAAATAAAATACACATTGAGACGTAAATCGACGAAAGAGTAAACGGGGAAGTGAACGTGACGGAGAAGATTTGGGGAAATAATATGACGATGACATAAAACCCTGAGGTTTCTGTATATCATGTAACGATTGATTCTTAGTTTTGATAATGGCCACGATTGTTAAGATAACCATATATGGTATCACAAAGACAAGGAAGTCTGTGTGCTCAAAGATAGGCCTATGCCAAAATATATACAAAACAAAGTTAGTAATGGCTTTACGGGTATATCGGAAATGGCAAATAACGTTGAGGGGAAATCGAGGGAAAATCACTTTCAAATATATTAATAGCAAATTACCTGTTACAAGGTCGAACGGATATAACATTATTCAATCACATGAATTCGGAAATGTGTTTATCAACCTATAGAAACAACGGAGTTAGGAGGACAATTTCACCCATCATGTCGCAATCATCGATCGGAAATTGGATTTGAAATTGTACTTTTGTTATTATCAGATTGAGCAGTGACAGTCAGAATCGAAACGATATATGTCTTCATACTTTACATTATAATATCAAGTTTGGTTCTATTTAGCATAAGACAGTATCGTATACAAAAAAAGATAAACAGGGATGGGGTTGCCTGTGTCTTGTATAGTGTGGACGCAGTGGGGCATTTGTATGGGAATTTAAGCGAGGGAGGGGCGTATGCCTCCTCTGTCCTAAATTAGATATGCTCACTTTATAGACTCAATCGCAGCTAGTCTTTGAATTTGTAATATTTTCTTTCAACCTCCTGCTATCTCGTTATATCTCATTCCATGACCTTTCCCTCCGTGTTCACTTGATTAGCATTGATTGACACTCATTTTATCTTCTCAATCATGAAATGTACTTATCATTAATGTGGGGTTGGGTGTAAATAAATTGACTACCGCCTTGAATTTTAAAACCACATGGATTCATTTGTCCTCTTTTCCTAAAAATATGGGGGTAACAATAACTAACGAATTTTGGTTTTGAACTACATCGTTACAGTGATATTTTAACCAGAGATGATGTAGTTTAAAATGAGTTAATCAACAATTCACTCCTTTTTCAGCAAAGGAAGCACTATTTTCTCTTTAATTAGCAAAGGCAGCATTTGATAATAAGCTATCACTTTTTTCTTGTTCAAGTTTAACTGGATGTTAATTATCCTACGGGTCGCAAAGTTCAGTAAACTGCATGCAAAAGCAATTCCATACGATTCATTAAACTCAATAATTGATTTCTCTTCTCCATTAGTGAATATGCAATTACATGTATGCATGCATCTTACGTATTACGTATACTGCAAGAACGATGTTACTTAAAACAAACTGAAACTGACGGTTTGAATATTCTTACAGAGTGGGTTGTTTCATTTTGATCTATTCTTCAAGACAGCAAAGTGCTATATGTTTGACAACCGGATTAAAGTATTTAAAAAGATCAGACCCGTGAAGTAAATCGTACTACATTTAATTCCATTCATAGCAGGTGAAACCATAAAAATAACGGGTCGACGTACTGTTACGTAAATGACAACTAGATACGGAAGGGGTCATACTGAGTCAGAGTGTGAATCCAACTGAACGTAGTGAAATGAGAACGACAAAAGAAGGGGAAAACCTTTTATTTATCCACAAATTAGGCCTGTGCAATGACTTATTCTAATGAATCTGAATATCCAACATACAATTTACAGATGTACTGTACATATACGGCATACACAACATGTGCAGCGACGAAATCAATCAGTGTTAGACACAACTTAATTGTACAAATATCTCTTACAGATTTAAAAACTTTCAT
>JARBES010000131.1:33240014-33250434 GCA_030265145.1 Strongylocentrotus pallidus | reverse complement strand
AAAAATCTTTGCGAAGCGAAACAAAAAAATTGCATGTGATTGAGGAATGGCAGATTGGCATTCAGAGGGAAAGGGGGGGGGGCAAGGTTGAGAATTCTGGATCGGATTCGGACCTTTCAAATTACATGTATGTCCACACGAATGATAGGGGCGGATGTATCTACGAGAGAAATTCATTACTACCGTGTAAAATTCAAAGTTCTCACTACAGATTAGCAATACTTCAACCATTTTTTAAAAATCCAGCTTTACAACTGTCTGTGACTGACTTTCAGGCCACTAAGCGTTCAGAATGTATCACTTTACATATTATAAATAACAACATTTTATAACGGTGCCAGTTAGAAATTTCCAACATATCACGCAAAAGTGTGTAGCTTCAAGGATTGTAATACAGATCGTTTAGAATTTGGACTATGATGTACTTATTATCATTTCTATCATTATTATTTAAATTTTGTTATTACTTATTACCCCACTGGAAATATGCTCTCGAGCTTTCGTGGGTTATCCTGTTCAAGCTGACTTAATTTTGATCTGTTATTCTTTTGTATTGTTGTATGTTGGTGGCTTGGTGAATCAAATCAATCAACCAATAATCTATTTTCTGTACTTTTAAACAAATTTTATTTCTAAGTAACAAAACAACGAATTAAAAAATGAGCTCAATAATTTCAAGGTATACAGAGCGGAACTTTGGTCTGTTAAATAATTCACAGCAACTGTTATCCACGACTGAAGGTGTGCGTCAAGAATACTCTACATATATATTTGTCTCACCGATACAAGACACTAGATTCTGCTGTCTGTTTTGCACGAAGTTAATCATTTGTTATTTTGTTGTGTTTGATGACTAAACATATCGCATTCCAGTCAATGAACAGAGTTGAACCACATCCAATCGAAATATAAACCCACTTCCTCGCTTCCTTAACCCTTCCAAAATACTTTAACTTTGCTTTGACACAATCAGGAAGTCATTGAGACAATCAAGCTGTGTTTGACTGAAAAGGGGGGCTATTATTAGGGCAAAATAATGGTTAGTTATAGATACCCCTTTTATCTGAGTCGTAAGTACTTCCAACTTTTGACAATAGATATTTATCCCACTGCGTTTGAATCGAAAGTTCTTTCACGCTATAGACAAGGAAACGGCTGAGAAGGGCCGACGTGAGGCGTCAAAGGAAAGTTTCTCAGTTTTATCTCCACTAGAGATGATTACAACTCGTTTCTATTAAATACATAGAAAACAGCTTTCAAGAAAATATTTTAATCAAATAAAGAACCGTGACTTAACGGATGTTTGTTCCCTATCTAGTGACGTCAAAGATCAAAATACACAATTGCCAGTTTTGCCACACTCAAAATAATCTTATTCTTGCTTTAGTTTTTGATGATAATCTACATTATCCACGAGGATTTGCTAACACATAGTTTTGTATTTATCTGAATGAATAGACGTAAGTATAACTACGTTTTACTGCAAGTTGAGAATTGATGTGAATCAAATGAATCAGATCTTTTCATCACATAGTTGAGACATTAACAGAATCCTGTATTGAAGCTCGGGTAATATACCACCCACAGATAGACAATCGAGAGAGAAAACGTATACTACAATATCAATTGGAATTACTGTACAGCTTAAGCTTCGTACCTTCATGTTGAAAAATTAGTCTAAAAGGTTATGAGACCACAAAGTTCTCTCATAACACATTGACAATTATCATATTTATTTAAATTATTAACATATATGCACAATCACATACAGCTGGAGACTTTCAAATACATGGTTTCCGATTCCACTGTCCACATTCCCGATTTAACTTGACAAATTACCTTAATAGTTCCAACCTCTTATTAAAATAATATTCAAAATTACCACACAATAACAGTGGCGTATCCCATATATGATAAAACTGGCGTACGCCCCCTCCCAAGCCAATAAGGTATCAGAAGAGGGTGATGGCGTATCCAGCGTATAGGATGAAGCCGGCATGCCCCGCCCCCTTGAAAGCCAATTAGAATTAGTACGAATTACAATGCGTCTACAGCACATGGGACTGTCAAGATACGTCATATGAATACTCGAATATTTCAATTTTGTTCAATGTCACATCAAACTGGCATCGACCAGACCGACACGGGAACGACAAAAGACCGAACAAAGAATTAGTTTATCACCAATATCCAATTTTTTGTCGGTCATGTCGGTTATCGGTCGGTTTTGTATCAGCCTGGTGGGTGAGACTGGGGTATGATAAATGCCATGTTGAGAATGATGGTAATCGGTGAATAAAGGTCAAGTCCCATGTTTACTTCCTGTATATTATTTACATGAGCAGAAAGAGCAGATATGAAACTAATCACTGATTTCTCGAGATCACAGAGGTGTGACAACTTCTTTTGAATATGTTCAAAGGTGTCAAACTATCTCAGGAATACCATGAATCATAACCATGGCACTGACTGAGGAACAAGGACTGGTCATGAGAATACAGGCATACAAACACCATTCAAACAGCTTTGTCGTTTCTTTGGAGTTGGGCAACAATAATAATACCTCAAGCCGGTATGCATCGCCTTCACAATGGAATACAAATACACGAGTATTGCTAGCTGGTATTCGGTTCCCCTTTGCAAGAGGCATTCGTTTCTGTTAAATCGTGAATAAGGAAATGAGTTTTTGGTCTCTGGCTACAGTGGCTAATATCTTGTATGGAGAGTGTTCAACGGCACTCTGAACTCAACATTATGTACGAAGCACTGTAACTGTTAACCATCATCAGTTCCAAGTTCACTCGCAGTACATGTATATATACAGGTACATATTGAAAGAAATCTATGTTGGAAAACTTAACTGCGTCAATATCGTTTATAATATTTTCAACCGATAAAGTGTGCTCGACCCTTGCATCTCTTAACGCCTATATTTTAACTGAGTGTGTGAGTAATTGACCACTTATTTCTCAACTGAAACCTCTTGAGATCTAAATAAATGACATTTCAAACAATGAATGAAATGGTAGTTGAACGATCGCTACAGTGAGGTGTTTCCACATGCATTCATATGTGACCTTTTTCTATCCAACAATATGAATATCACCACTCCATCCTGTAGACACGAAACTAGTTCTACCATGGTTCTACCTTCCTAGCTGCCACGCCCACTTTATGACCCCCTTCCCCAACCCCAAACCCCCAACCCCCACTACCCCATTCCCCTACCCCTTGTGGTGGAATGTACGACCATCTGACAGGTAGAAACATGAGTGTTCTCTCACATTTAAAAAAAATGTTGTAATATAGTTCATAAATCATTGGATTGTATTTTTGTCTAAGAATTAAATAACTCTATAGGACTCAATAGGCTAAAGCTCGTCTTCAGGATATGATACTTCTGCAACAGAGGCATTTAATAATGACGGGTAAAAGTCAGTCAACACCATGAAACCCACGATTCTGCAGAATTTATCTTCATTATTCTGCTTTTTGTTGTGTCCAGCTGAACGCAAGTCACGAAGATCTTTTCGAAGTTCATTTGCTGGACTCCATTACGTTTGGCAATTTTGAATTTTCCTACCAACACGGTCTTTAAAAGTAAACTGTGAATCCATCAAAACCAAATGAACAACTTGTATTAGTGGTAAAGTAAACAGGATCACAATCAAACTGCATGGTTTTTGTTACTCTGTAAACATTCAAGCATTCTCAAACACATAGTCATAAAACATGAGAGGATGAGATTCATAAAAGCATAAATAATGCACAATGTACTTGGAAAAGATTATACATGTATTTGCTTTTACTATGATTTCTGTGAGCTTTTTCTTTGTAGGTGCGTTCATATTTGTGGAATGCCTTAGGTAAATGATTTTTTAAAAGAGCTGGGCAAAGTCCTTTTATAACGCGGGAATACTAAAGGTGTAGGTCAATCTTTTCATAAGATAGCTTTAGATGTAGGTTTAGTATCTCAATATGCGTAGACTTCTTTGGAAATAAAATTTAGGGTGTAAACAGACCCTATTTTCAGTTTCGAAAATGAGATCTTTTCAAAGCTCCAGAAATGCGGAATACTATTCTTGAATCCTCTCTATTCATTAGACCACGACCCTGATGACGTCAGCCAAATGCCCCAAATGCCTCAAACACATTTTCCGGATTTTAAGAAGACCCCGTTTTAATCCCCCCCTGTTTTTGTTCTTCTTCTCCATTGAATTGCATATGTTGACATTTTAACAGGGTCCTCCAGTTTCATACCGACGTTGAAAGTCAATGGCCCGTATTATGTTCATTCATGCCAGTTTTATCAAGGAGCTTAGACATAATCCAACCTCCTTGGTCTAGCTTCCTTAATTAATCGACTAAAGACAGACGTTCTAAGAGGGATCTTTGCCATAAATAATTTCAGCTTATTTCATAGAACAATCAGAGGGTTTAAGTTTCCATAAATCTCCTGTAATCCGGTATATGCAGGTACATGTATATCCAGCTTAACAGTGAACGTATAACCTGTTGGACGTGATTTTTTAACAGGTTTAAAGATAATAAATGAAATCATAGTGGTACACAACGTCTCTCCCATTTTAGCCATAGCTAAAATGTCAATTTGAGATAAAACAATCATGATCATCCATTCTTTTCGTGTACATGATGTGGAGGGAATGTGATTCGTAACATATGACACTACTGCAGGTTATGGTAGTGAATGGATTTATGGTTTACCCACATAAATTATGAAAAAGGCAGTATTTTTTTAACTTTGACACGTCCGCGTCATTAAAAAAAGTGAACGTTGGCGCCTATTAAATCATTCGTGTCATATATTACACGAACACTTTCATTCTGGTTTGGTTTGAGGGTTTACTTAACCTGACTGTTAATATTAGTTGCCAGTATGTCAACCGGACTTTGAAGTTTCGATGACATACAAATCATGTATACATAATTAATATACGGGTATTAATGGGAGGTAAATGGACTTACTTACTGCACTTTCTTTGTTTCGATTCTAAACGAAAGTGAGGTAAACTTTTAGAATCTTATTTCCACATTGGCATCAAGACAGCTGCTGTGTATCATTATAATGTCATCGAGTGTATCTGTCAGAAAGGCCGGGGAGAAAGACCTAATTCTTATCAACTGGACTTGACAACACCGACCTCTTATATACTATTATTATATCATGCTTATCACGCAATGAATAAAGTCTGATCAAAATTTATTTTAATACATGGATGAAATATGTTTGGTCATTGCAGGGAGTTGGGATTGCAATATCAAGACAAAATCTCCCCGTTGAAAATGTTGAGGGTCTACCAGTATAGCCCAATCATTGTCTAGGTAATGATTTTCAGTGATTCTCGTGAAAGGGAAACCCAAGGGAAGGTGCCGAAACTATTGACGAGAAATAATGGGTAATTTCCCAATAATGTTAATGTGTCCACAGAAAAATTGATTGCCAACAAAATCCCAGAATCGTTAATATCCCCCCCCCCCCCTCCTCCCCAGGCCCTTGGGTATTGGTTGTATCCCTGTCTCTGGTTGGGTTCACGCTTTGGCTGTGTCAAATCCGAAATTGAAGATCCCTTTCAATAAATTTGAATTTTCGTGTGTCAACCCCCCTATCTCCCTCTCTCCCTCTCTCTATCTATTTATCTCTACCTCTCTCCCCCTCTCTACGTTTACCTACTCGACTTCCACTTGATAAACGTTTGAATTTAAAACAATTAGCGGGTAGTAAATCCGTCGTAAAACTAAACATATCTGTTTCATTTTGTAATCTTTTGGTGATCAATCTTAGGTCCCGTATCCGTGTCGTATAATGACATATATTTTGTGATGTTTTGCAGATCACTCGAGTACAACATCATACGACCAGAAACCATGCTGTGCGTGCCGGTCACAATAACAACACCGTTTATATAATTTTAAAGTGACAGAAATGAACAGCACTAATACTTCATGACGTACTTACGTATAACAATATTCCTCAGGAGGAATAAATACAATCATGTTTCATGTTTGTTTGCCTTAAAATAACATTCTTCAATCAAGAGGCGTATCCAGTATCAAGAGAGGAGCTGGGGGGGGGGGGGGGTCCCTCCGTTCGAATGACAATTATCATATGACACAACTTGCAATGGGCCTACATCACGTTGGGCCCTACCATTACTGCACCCCATCCCACCTACCCCACATACACACACAAGGTCTGAATGCACCACTGCAATCTACTGTACGTAATAATTTTGTTCTCGAACAGTTTCCACACAGATCTGTAACCGAAGCCTCAAAGCAGGGTGGTGGGAGGGACCCTGCTCAAAATACGATTCTTTAATATATTTTTCTTCAAACACTTGTATCAAACTTGTTCCATTTCAACAATTCCACACCAAATGAGATGGTAACGTAATACCAGTCAACGGGTATTTAGCTATCTGAAAGACATTACGTGCATCCCGACAAGTAGCCCTATAAACATGGTAAATCGGGCTGTGATCAAACAGCAAGCGTCTCCTATTTCTTGTCATGCCTCTAGTCATTCGTCTAGCACATCATGGTCCATTGACATTAACTGAAGTGGAAAGAGGATTATAACCTTGTATGAACGACCATCAGCTCCCTTTCGAAAATACACATTCTTGCTACACCTCACCTTGACTGTTTGTGAGCCTGTCTTCCGAATCACTTATGATAATAACTCATGTACCATGTTGTGTACTTTCGATTAATTTACAACAAACATATATAAAGATTTGTTTTTACTAATATAAGTATAGTGCTTTATAGTGCTTACACAACGGTTTATCCAGAATAGGGTGACGCCACCACTCCCTCCCTTGAAGTGTAGGACATGGAATATTACAACAAATAACAATAATAACAAACGCTCGTATTTGGGTCAAACACGTTTTCTTTTATAAACAGATTACTCTGACCTGCTCTGACCGAAGGATATGGTGTCGCTGCCTTGATATCCCCATGTTGGGACCCCGAGAGAGAACAGATCAACTTTGTCGGTTGATCTCAAGCGGGCGATCTCTTGATCTTCATTTTAATTTTAACATCTTTATTTTCTAGAATAGTCCTTGTTAAATAATTATTGTTTTGTTTCTTTATTTGGTATGATGTTTGCATTTTATATTTTATGATCGTAACAAAACACAAAAACAATCCTTACACTATACACCCCGGGTCCGAGGATCGCATCCACTGTTTCCCCTGCCGCCCCCACCCCCTCCCTCGACGCTACCACAACGCACTTTTCCACATATATTTTTTATTTCCATAAAATAAATAGCAAATTGTTCAACAAGCAAGAGCGCATTGCTACACAATTAAGTTTGTTCAAGTTCATAATCATAAGAACAAAGTCAATATTGACTCCTCTCAATCAAACAGGAAAAACGCACAAGCATGATGATGGATGAGCAATCTACTGACCATCAAATAAAACACATTACAAATAACTGAGTTGGCGTATGGTAAATGATGAAAACCTATTTATGAGTTGTGACTGCGTTTGTGACTATGTATAGGCCTTTAGGCGTATAGAGGCTAAACTTGGCGGGGGGGGGGGGGCTGACGTTTCCTATTCCCCGATTATCAACATTCGGTTTAAAAAAACCTACATGTTAAAATAAAGCAAAGTGGGAAAGCAACAAATTCGACATTACAAGTGACATCCTATGTTGTCATTGAAATTCAGTTAATAATCAAGACAATATTTGAAATAACAAATAGACCACCTCACTCACTGGCGAATATGAGTTGACAGGTGCGATATCATCTGGGCTAGCCCCCCCCCCCCCCAGCACCCTCACACACCACCGCCATGATTATCATGATAATGGTACTTTTCACAGCAATTCCAGGTAAACGCTGTGAGGGTACACCAAGGTTACACCATGTACTTTAAATATGCATAAAGTACTACATGTGCCTTTCAGTTGGCCATCCTAGCAAAACCTTTGTCAAAATGATAAAGTTTTCATATTCGAAGGGACATCCGCATCAGGCCTTTGTTACCACTATATCACTTGTTTTCTGTCAAAACACATAGTGATAACAACATCGCATTCACATACAAGAATAATGCCCCCCACCCCCTAGATCACCTAAACGATACCCCCTTCCACGCCCCTTAAATGAAAAGAAAAATAATGACAATGGCTACTCCTTGATGCAGCCACTCTGTATGGCACTCTTGAGGTGACGGAAGCAAGTTCGGTGAACAAACAAAATCGATTTGATTTTGCTTTTGGGCTTTTTCAAACTTTGACACAAAACAAATAGAATTACAACTGTGATCTGTTGAGATGTGGACCTTGAAGCATTATAATGCCTAAATCTGCCGTTGAGCTTTGTTAAGATGTCACTCTTCACCGCTCTATTTGACTGCGAGTTTGTGACTTACAAAGACATGGTTGAAGTGATTCGACAAACTCATGGGTGATCTTGAAAGCACTGATTGCTTCACACGAGATTATCATTGCCAATTACGACTTTAAAGACAGAAAGTACCTTATTAGTAATACAAGTTTTGCAAGTCATTCATATAATATCGCAAGGACTGGTTAGAATTGCTGATCGGAAACAGAAGTGATTGATATGAAACGATCATTAAAATACGACATGAAAATTTACGTTTCATTCTGTCAACTTGTATTGCAACGGTTGTGACTTTCAAAAGAATGTTTCGTTGAAGAAAAAAAAAACAGGAGAAATGTGTACATATGGAAACCTTCTACAAACATGTACCGCATTCATGATATTCTAAGCTTACCACACTTTTAGCTTTGCACAAGTACAATGACGTTGAAGCATGACTATACTCATAATACATACTGAGATTGACACGCGTGTCTTCAGTCCATCCCAATGCAGCTAGGTTATTGAACGCAACTAAGTGGATTTATTTTTATCGTGGGAATCAAATCTTAATAATTCGATTAGTATTTACATTTCTATTTGTCATGCGGTGGAATGATATTTCTCAAAAATATGAAGGGCGATTGTTTGTTGAACAAAAACGATATATCCATTATCCATAATGCATCTAACCTTTACAATATTGGGAGTCTAATAGCTATAATCATTATGAGGAAAAGGCCTATTTTGTGAAAAACAACCAAACATGATAAAGTAAAGATTTATACATGTACGTGAGCGTTGTAACTTGAAAAGGGATAACATTTTGAAAAAAGAAATTTGGGCCATTTGCTTCTGAAGCTCAAAATATCATTTTGGGCAATGCTGCCCAGCGTTTGAGATACAACGAGCTAAGATTTAGCTACTTTATCATCACCTTTTTTATTATAACACCTCCCAAAACAAACATTATATTTCCATTTTCCTGCATCATTAATCGACCTTCTAGAGTTCATACACGTTCTTAGAAAAATACAAATCTTCCAAGTACTCACTAACATCATAACCTTTAAAATCAATATCTCAGCGAAATTTGTATTATTATTAGTAGTACCATTGTTATTGTTATTATCATAGCTCATTCGGCAAAGAAAGAAAAATCAATTATTAGGAAAACAAGATAATATCACATAAATTTGGTTCACACGCTCAGAAAATACAGAGACAGTGAGGAACGTACATGTCCAACAAAAATGATTTTAGAAGCAATATTCTCAGATGGCATTTGAGATAAGACTGGTTAGGGAACTTTGAGACTGGTGTTTATAAATAGTACATCAAACATGTAGAGAGATGTCGAGTGGGGCGATGAAGCGTGGTTGATGCTGATATATCGACAATGATAGAGAGATCGATGGGGATAGTCCCTTGACTGAGAGATAGATAAACATACAGTGACGTGTAACCCGTTTTTGCCAACAATTTTCAAGTAGGCTTCATCCATGCTTGATCTAAATGTACGTCTGGTTGAAGACTAGCAGGTAAAGCCAATCTGAGCTATGGTTCTCGCAGCTGGAGGGAGATTGGGGGGGGGGGGGGGGGTAGTGCCTTTGCCCCTTTCCGGCTTTTCCTAAATATAAATATCATATCCATGATGTTCATATAGTATGTTTGCATATTCAACATCCTTCCGGTAGGTGTGATAATAGAATTCTTGTTAAATTTGTAATAATGATAAATGTTTTCACCCGAACTTCCAAAACGGAAAGTGAAAAAATCATGTGTATAATGTCATGCACTTACAGCATTTTATTATGTTACCATTCTGACATAAAACGATGGACGCCTGAGAAGGTGTATTGCAATTAAAAGAAGCGTAAATGACACAAGCACCTTGGGGGCAATCCGCCGCGGTCATATCCAATACTTCAATGCAATCTGTTCCTATACTAATATATCCAGGAACAGCATTAAAGGTAAAGACCAGTATTGGTAACGCCCCAATTTCAAAAATTGAAATGGAAGCTCTCATTACCAATCATGTGAA
>JARBES010000131.1:33067130-33079073 GCA_030265145.1 Strongylocentrotus pallidus | reverse complement strand
GGTGACGTGGGGTCCTTCTCGGGTACCCATCGAGCTGATAGGTGGGTGCTGACAGTACCAGGAGAAGCTCCAATCGTCGATTGGATGAGACTTCCATTACCCATCATTCCTATGGCCAGAGGTAAATTATTTGAATCCTGCTTTCAAGAGTAATCTCCTATGTAAAATAACTAATTCCTGATGACATTACCAGTTACGTTACTTATTCTGATTATCTAGAAATATACGTCTTTCTGTCTATATGCTACTTTTAATCAGAGAATTTTGATCAATGCTCTGTTGCAATTGATTCACGTCAGAATCGACAAAGCAATCGCAAAGACAGTGATAAAAATAATCATTTTTGAATCATAGCACTATTATCTTGACTGTTTCGATGTTACTGCTCTCTATAATACGAACTTTTTTAACAATCATATTGCTCAGGGCCCCCTTTTCATATGAGAATTTGTGATTGATCCGAATTGAGATATAGTTTATAAATCACAGCTCAAGTACAAAAGTGTGAACTTCAAGATAAATCTTGGATACTATAAGTTTGGGATTGATTATCATTAGAAAATATTGATGTTCTAATAATAGAGATACATGTATACCCGCCCGTTCAGCCAAAGTGCATGACACTTGCCATGATTTCGGCTTCATAGATATAAATATGATTGTCGCGATTTTGATCTTCTTAGAAATGAGTTATAAAACAAAATTTAGTATGTACTTCCTTCAGTAATAAATAGCTTTTCCGTATATGCATCATATTGAGCAGGGGTGTACTACCGCCCTAAAAACAAGATAAATCCAGCTATAATATCAAGATTCCCCTGTATGACACTTCTCTTCATTTCCAATTACTTCTCTCCAGTTGAATCGACCCTATCCCGCACCGGATGGACACCCTTCCCATTTCGTTACGATGGATCATTCTGTGCATGTCACGGTGATCAATACGTCAAACTCTTAGGTGGATCGGAGAACGAACTCGACTACGGTGTCCGTTACGTCGGGGTCGTGCTGTGCCAGACTCCAAGTCATTACAAAATCTTCCTAGCCAATGACCTCGAAGAAACGTTCTTGTAAGTCAAGATTTGAGAAAAGATTATTGTCATTTCCTCTACAGGTTTAATTAATTGGTATATAAAGTTGAATACTCATGACAATTAAGTCTACCGATATTCAAATACTATTTTTGTTAATACAAATTTCCTTAAATCTACAGATGAACATAATTTTCACTATTAAGAACAATCGTATAAAACCACCAAATGAAAGTTTGTAATGCATATAGCTCAAAGATAGAAACGCCAAGTGAATTTATGTATACCCTTAGGCGACTTAACTCAAGGAAAAGTCGATCGTGATATTAAGTTGGTTTTAATCGACGCAAGAAAAGATGAGAGGAACAGGTCTGTGAAAGTTTGAGCACATTCCGATTAAAAGTAAGAAATATATGAATTTATGAAGTAAAGATCGATGAAACATGAATTGGTAACAATTTGACGTACCTTGCGAGCTCCTCTCGAGCTCCTCTCGAGCTCCTCTCAAATTTTTTCTATAGGCCTACATCAAATTTCATACACTTTTATTTTTGTTCGTTATTGATGACAGAACAGATTTTTTTTTTCTATACAGGGGTTGTATAGAAACATATTAACAATAATTATATTTTTGGTGCATGTATGAATGAACATTTTCTTAGGGGATTTTTTTTTTTTTTTTTTTTTAAAGTAAAGAGCGAATGGGAGGGGAGCTGGTTAAAGCTACGGTCACAAATGTTCGTACGAACGATGTGTTCGTACGAATCTCCCTGTTTTTCCATGGTCTTCCTGAATTTCCATGGTCTGTAAATCGTTCGTACGGCGTTCGTAACAGTTCGTAATGGCATTTGTGACCGAGGCTTAAGCCGTTCGTGGATTACAGTATACAACAAACCGACTGAATGCATCTTTTCCTTTCTTTATGTTTGGGAACAGAAACGTTGGCGATGGGAGTGGAGGAGGGAGTGATCACTGTGAGTTTGTCGGAGGTCATCATGAAAACGAAACTCTAGCTCAGACATCACGTGACTGGCTGCTCATGCCAGCTGTATCAGGTAAAGATAAGAGAGAGGAAGAGAGAGAGAGAGAGAGAGAGAGAGAGAGAGAGGGGGGGCAAGGTGGAGGTACAGGATCAATGCGATCTTGGGGAGGTATGGTAAGTAAGTATGCAGAAGCAAACATATAGGCGGTGGTACATAAAAAGAGATTTAGAAGGGGAAAGATAAATTAAGGAAGGGATCGAAAGAGAAACGAAAAAAAGAAAAGGGAAATTTAGCGCAAGGGAGAGAGAGAGTGAGGTGGGAGGTATAAAGTGTTAACATTTTGATTGGAATATACCAGTAAAGGTACACTAATTGGAGAAAAAGAAATATTTATAGATTAAGAGATTATTTCGTTTTGGGGGTCGTAATCATCACTTTTAGAGTTATAAATTTTTCCATTATTAATATCATTTTTTCTATCCGTTTCATTGTTATACCAGGATACTACCGGAGTGTGTGGGGTGAGCCTGTCTCGTTTGGTTCTATAGGAGGTGGGTATCGCACATGGACCGGCAAGATTATCGTCAGCTGGTATGACTGTGGTATCACTATCCCTTGATGTGAACTTCTTCAGACTCTCTGGATGTCTCTCAAAGATGGTTCTCATCCGATGGCCGGTTATGAAGATGAAAGTCATCCGTTTTCCAGAGTTGATATTATAGCCCGCATGTAGACCAAATGATCGCACCATTTTACAGCGATTTACCTCTTTGTCCAAAAATAAATGCGGTATTTCTTGTCTGAATCTTGTCTGAAAATCATGTTTGAATTAAGGGTTGGTTTGAATCATCTGGTATTGGAAAAGACTCTGCATTATATTTATTATTCATATCAAAGTATTTTAAATCTTTTTTCTGTGGGAGGGGTGGGGGAAGGGTTGGTTGTATGATGTTAAATGTCTGCAAATCAGAGTCAGTATAACACGCATAGTTTACCTTCGATCAACTTTTTTCTTATTTTTGTGATACATAACATAAATTTGAGTCTTCAAATCCTTCGTTAAGAATATATCATGTGTATATTCACAAATGTAAATGGATGTGTAGAGGCGGAGTTGGATTTAGTAAATAGTGGAAACCAGCCAAACATGGTTTAAGTGCAGCACATCGTATTTTAGAATTACCCAGTTTTTGTGTGAGTGGTCGATACTGCATGAATCGTTAAATCATGCACATCGCCACATGCCTTAATACCTCATTTTTTAAAATAAAGGCAAGGTTGATATAAATTTGAATATACCGGCATACTAAAATAATACATCAACTTGCTGAAATGAGGAAAGTTTAATCAATGATTATAACAAATTATTGATGCAGGCTAGCTTTCTTTTAAACGTACACATTTTAGTTCTGTTTGTGAGATAGCTTATAGTTCGAGAAAGGGATTGATATGTTCAGCTTTTTACTCTACTGTAAATTTCTTTCAAATGTTCAGTCTTGTTGCAAATTATACATATCATTTAGTGAATCAATCTATGTAATCAGTTTCATGTTATTTCATGGGCAACACTTGTTTGTTGTTCGTTCTTGTAACAGGAAATGTGATTAAAATCATATTTTGTAATACCTGTTGGTACTCTCTCTCTCTCTCTCTCCCTCTCTCTTCGTCTCTCTTCGTCTCTCTCTCCCTCTCTCTCTCCCCCTTTCTCTCGGGCTTTCTAATCTCTTGTTAAGTTTGAAAAACATTTTGTTTTCCCGAAGATCTATTTACATATCTGTATAGGAAATTCTAGTCAATGATACATGTATTTCAGGGACTTCAAAAGGGGATATCTTTGACATCTAGCTAATGATACCAACTTACAAAGACTAAACAAATCTTGCCACAACTACAGAGAATTTTGAAAAAGTTAACATGTCAACATGTTTATTTGAAATGAAACAACATTTCAAAATATCAAAATATACAGTTTATAAACAGTAACATCATTAAAAACCAGACTATGCAAATTCTGATTTGGCATTTCAAAGTCTGGCTGAAAACAAGGAACTACATGAAACGCGATTAGAACCAAGAGTCTGATACTGCATGCTCTTACAAGTTACAAGTATACCATGGCAAAAGGCAGCTTAAGGCAAACAGAGAAACAAATGGTTAATCAGGATAGCTGCGATGAAATTTTTATACACGATGTATAGAATGAGAATATTGAAGGAGGGAGAGAAAGAGAGAGAGTACACAAATATAAATAACTTAATCACATGAAAATGAGTGAAATTGAGGGAGAAGATTATATGGACTTGATAAACAATCTGTAATTTAAATAATACCAAGTAATCAATATCATGGTGTACCCTATTTCGGCAGTCTGCAGTTAACTTGATCATTCTTGATTCTATTGAATTGGGGACTTCCATTAATTTCTCTGATATAAATATGTATCGTCCTTCTCCACAGCTAAAATCAATGCTGTAATTTCAATATTAAAGATAATTTAAACTTCGCAATTTGGAAAGGAATGATGAAATAGCAAACACTGATCAGAACGATGATCAAATTCACAAAAAGAATTCAACTAACCATTATATTGCATCTCTTTTAAGAGTTATATATCAATCTTTATCTTTTATCTCCAGAATTTACTCTTGAAGTTACCAAACAATTTAAAACTTAAATTCCAATATTTCATACCAGTCATTAAACTTCAAAGCCTCTTTTGGGGACAAGATATTGTCATGTTATCAGATTTTAATCAGAAGTTATTACACATTTGGTGATAAAACATTAATATATACCTACATATATCTAGGGAACTTTAACTTTGTCAAAAATGACAAATCCAAACATTACAATTAATCTTCCTTTTGAAATATAGTAGAATGGAGAACAGTAGTAATTCCAGGCTTGCACAGCATGCACAAAAAGCAGCTCATTTCGGAAGTATTCATAAAATCCACTGGTATTTTGAAACATCAAATCACATGACATAGTTCCTTGGTTTTCATGAAAGAGATATCACAAACTTTCAATAAATCTGTTTGTCTCTCACTGCAATGTGATGGCAGGGTGAAAATGCTGATCACGGAATGATTTTCACAGCCTGTTCTGTTGAATCCCATTGCAAGTCGTTCATCTGTCTGATTGTATTTCACGCTGTGAAATCATTTGATGCCTGAGGACTCTGTTCTTAATGTGTTGATTACATCTTGGTTGACGAGGAAGATGAACCTTAAACCTGCAATCTAAAAAAGAAAACGAGAATAAAAAAGAATTTAAAAACACTTTGATATTATATCATCAAATGCAACTTTGCATCTCGATTGTGTAGAATTATTAAGATATCGCTTTGTTGCATACAATGGTTTGCTTTACAGAAGAGAGATCCAGTATTGGAGAACTTCACTTAAAGTGAAGGTCAAGTTCTGGGAAGAGGTGAAAAATAAATTGTGAGCGTTATCATTGTTATTATGCAAGTGTGGAAGAACATCAGAGAAAAAATGTCCCCTGACAAGCATGGCTCTTCAAATGCCTTCATATTCTAAATATGGCAAGTAAAAGCTTAAAAATGAGGCTCAATTTGGATACCACATGGTTGTGTAGTCTCATATCAGAGCTGCCAACCTCTAGAGCAGAAATTCAGTAATAGCAAGGCTCGAAATCAGTAATTTTGGGAATAAATCAGTAATTTCCTATGGGGCGCTATGAATCTTTAAAAAAAGGCACGCCAACACTGCGTGACCAGAGTAGACAAACTTCATAAACATGATCACACATCCCATGCATTTAAATTACTATGTGTTTAGTAGAGTTTGGATAAGAAGAAATGAACCATTTGAATGTTGTACGCACTGTTTCCAAAACAGTAATACCTGCATAAGCCACCAATAATAACAGCTGCAGTTTATATAGTGCTTTTTCCACTGGAAACAAGTGCTTTGAGATGCCACCCAGTCAATATTAGAGTTAAAATAAATTTAAGCTTCCAAGCACTGGCAGTTTGAGTTCAATGAATGCATATGGTTTCAGAATCGATGTCTTCAAATTCTGCTTGAATTGTTTTACTGTTGCTGATGATTCCAGCTGTATAGAAAGACCACATGTTTATTAAGACCATAATTAATTTTCCCTGAACAGTGTTTATCTTTGGGACCGGTAGTAAAGTAATCTGAACGTATACCCAGCAGCTTATAAAGATCAGAATTCTTTGGCTCCCTTTAAGCAGGTTTTATAGACAAGTTTCACTTTTTTACGAGTAGATGTCTTACCTCCACTACTGAGTTATTGGTGAGTTTCCACTTCTGTCCTTTAAGCACTGGTTTGCCATCAATGTGAACAGCCCTCTTGCCCTCATTAGCAAGATAGAATTCTCCATTGTTCCTGAGTTTAATGACTCCCTGTTTCCTGGATACCTTCCATGCTGGTCCCTCTAGAGACAGATCCACATCTATCGTGTTGTCTTTGCTTGATCTACCAATGGTAATCTGGGAAGTAAGGAAGAGCATCATAGAGTGATGAAGAAACCCATTTTTTAGCTTGACAACTTTTTATTCTTTCTTTCAGTGTCATTAATGCTTAATCTAAGTTTTAATCTATGAAAACATTAATACAATTGCATGGTTCTTCAAGTATGTATGCTGAAGTTGAAAAGCAATGTAATATGTTCAAACTGGACTAAATCTGAGTAGAAAAAAAAGAATAAGCAAAAAGCAATGGCCAAGAATTCCTATAAGCATAAGTTAAAGTGATTGTTAAATGTAATTGACAAAACCCTGATCATTAATATTAGCTGTAATGTTTGTTATCATGGAATAGCAGGGATGCCACTTATAATTGATTAGAGGGCCTGAAAATCACCTAGAATAAGCTATTTTTTGTACACAAAAAAGCCTAAACTATGGTCTGAAAATAACTGGCATCCCTGGAATAGGATAACTTACCTCTTTCGATCTCATGAGGTACCTGACTAGACGGCCTCTCAGAACAGCTAGGGTCTGGCTGTCAAACTCCTGTGATGTCATGCCTATCGAGAAACAAAAACATTCCGAGATTCATTCTTTAGAATTATCACTACATATTATTCTACAATCATCTGTGCCCAGAAGGAAAGAAGCAAAAGTAAATATTCATAGCTCTCTCCTCTCTATATCACAAGGATAGTATAGGGACTTAGATCTACTTTTATGAGAGGGTTACACAGGGCATGGCTCCCCTATCAAATGGAGGACTTCCATCTATAAACATTCTATCCATTTCCGCACCGTTTACAAACCCATGCTTATGAAACAGGAAGGGATGTTAAAATGAAAGTTACTATTGAGATTGCTTCAGCAGGAAGGCACTAGCATTGTCATTGTAAACAAAGAATCTAGGTCACGGTTCACTTCAATAGATTCAATGAAAGGGGATGTAACCTGGTTGGGATAAGGAGAGCCAGAGAGGTGTAAATTGTTTCCATTCAAGCACCGATAGCATCCCCCATATCTAACCTCTGAGTTATCTCACTTCTTTTGTTTGCTAACAATTACCTTCTATCCACAGTAGCTTCCACTGTGATACGATTGAAACAGTCTCATTAAGAATAAGGCTGTCAATGTTTTCTTTTTGGTATATATGCTTTTACAATAATGAACTTATTCTGTAAATCTTCAATCTGGTCTTGTTCTACTCTCTTCTTATCCTACTTTCAAATTTTAAGTTTTGTGTAGGTGGAAGCACTAATAAGGCATTTCCTTTCTAGCTGTCTCCTCATTCTCATAAATACTCACTTTTCCCTATATTTTGTCCAGATTACCTTTATGATGTATATTATATTGTGCGATTATCTTGTGTAATGTATGTTTATTGTGACTATATATCTTTGTGATTTTGTATGCTATTGTATCTATAAAAAAAATTATGATGAATGAAATAAATTTGATTATCTATCTATCTATCTGTCTACTAATTTTTGATTAAACCTTTTAAAGGGAAATTTAAAATATGAATATGTTACAATATAAAGACCAAACTTGATGAAAGTATAGAAAGATTGATCATACCTGTAACATTTTCAACCAGGACTTGCCATTTTGGAATTTCATTTTCCAGATGTCTGATTTGTCTCTTCTGTCTTCTATCGAAGGCTGCAAGCTCTATAAATCACAAGTGTATACAAACATCAATGCATATAAATAATGATCTAATCTAATCAATTTACAGTAACGTTGAACTTAAAAAGAAATAATCATAATAATAATAAACAAATCTGATTACATTACAATATTAATTAAAACCCCTTTATTAGTCCACTATTCCTTTTTCAAATGAGATATTTTTATGTGAACTTCTCCCGCTTGTTCTTCCCCTATTAGAGTCAGAGATCAGCAGCAGTTTGCTGCAAATCCAGCTTGTGTTGTCGTCATTGATTTGTATTCTGAGTGTGGGTTTAGTAATGAGGCATTGATGCACATACTGTGCTGATCTGCATAAAAACACATGTTTCTTTTTTTCTAATCAAAATGCAAATTAGAACACAATGTCCTTACTCACCATGCTCTAAGACTTCATCCCTTGGGTCTCTGCGTTATAAGAAAACAAAAATATGTTTTTAGTAGTTATAAAACTTCAACAACAAAATGAATCTTACACTATACACTCACTTGTAGGTACATTCATTTCTTTCTTTAAAAGTTATATTGTATTTTCCAGGGGGGGGGGGCAGCCATTTTCAATAAAATCAATAAAATAGGGGCACTGCATTGTACATATACTGCTGTATCACATGTTCCAGTAAAAATATCAGCATCAAGTGTGTGACAAGAGAGATCTGCCTCTTTCAGATAAACATAATTTGGGGTGGGGGAAGGGATGCAATGATCATCGAGAATATATTTCACCTAGTGTTGGTCAATTAGCTTCCTTGATGTTCTATATATTTTTGGTGAATATTTCATTGCATCAATCGGCATAGTAGATGGGAGTGTTTTTGGATTATTTGTGAACTTACTGTAGTTGTGAGTCATCCATCATATCTTCAGCATCAGAGAAGTTTAATACATGGTCTCCTCTAGGCATTGGTTGAACTGTAAGAAAACAATGGCATAAAATAAAGGACAAGCCTACAGAATTTGCTCAGTTGATATACGGTACCCCATGTTACCAAGCCTCTGCAAATTATGACCATAAGTTAACATCAAAAGTATCATTCTTCTTTATGTTCAGCCTAATACAATTACAAAAATAAAAAATCATTAAAAAATCATTTAACAAAATAAAGAAATAAATACAATAATCAGATTTACTGAATGTATGAGAAAAATTAGCTTGGACCTGCCCTAATAACAAATTTCAATTCATTAAGCCCTTAATACAAAGCAAGTTCTCTAAGTACTCTATAGGTATTATTACATGTTCATCAGATTAAGGCTTGCCTGTACACACACAATGTTAGCACTATCTCCATTCCCTTCAGAGTATTCCTACCATGGAGTCACAGTGAAGGCATACATTATAATAACAATCATAAAACCCTTTAGGGGCCATCCTACCAGCTCCCCATTTCTTCACCGGGTGTGGAGTGGCAAATTTAGATTAATGGTATATAAATAGTGAATGGCCATGAGTGCAATGGTACAAGATTTTGCACGAGGTGAAAGATAAGAGACGGTCTATTCAACGAGGCGCACCGGAGTTGAATAGAGCGTCTCATCTTTCACCGAATGCAAAATATTGTTCCATTGCACGAATAAAGACCATTCACTATTTTTTTTATACAACACCTCGGACGTTCATGAGATTTAAACAATTTTCGTTTAAAGAACAGTTTTTCTAAGCCTAAATCTAAGCGATTAAAAAAAAAAAATTATTGATGGAATTGCCGATACTGAGCGCGCACTATTATTAAGCAGGCAGCAAACCATGCGCGCACCATGGGTGTACCATGCTTCATATTTATTGTTACGGGGAGTGCAATTTCTGTTGATCCATTCGCACCATTGCACGGTGACTTCACTTAGCTCACAATATACTTGGTACATCGTTAGTGACGTCAGAGTGCAATGGTGAGAAAGGATCAACTGGAGTTGCACGGCTGGAGAATGATGCCGTTCAATGGTACTTTTAGCGCATGTCATGTGATCAAGAATTGACCAATGAGGTTGCAAGAATCTTAGTAGGCGTTGTATAAAACAAGATATTGATAAGTTTTTACCTGTTTGGTCTGGAAGCAAGTGATATTGTTTCATGGTCATCCAGTGTGTGTGTAATCCTTTGGCTGTCCTCATAGGATTGAATACTGTACTGTGTTTATTGATCAGCTCCTGGAAGGTGTCAACTGTAGGTTGACTCGACTGTGGCAGAAATGAATAAATGAAGCATTATTAGTTATGAAGCAATGTGTAATTTTCAAAGTGGATTGGATTGTGGTGGTGGTGGTGGTGGTTGTTATTTTACCTGACTGCTAAGAAAGCATAAATGCTTGTAAGTAGGCAACCAGATGGCCGATGGCCGACGGCTTTAGGTCCTCTCTGAGGGACCTGGTAATGAGGAGTAATGCCTTACCAAACGGCACTAGCGCATCGCCTTGATTTCGAACCCGGGGCACTGGATTACGAGACCACTGCTCTATCGACTGAGCTATCGCGTCTCCTCGATTAGTAAGAGATTATGTACTTTTGATCTCCATCACAAACATCACTGCTGGTTCCATGTACCAGCCTACACAAAATGCTTGCATTTAACCGATGTTTGTGACACCGGAACAAAATGTCTTAAAGTTTCAAAGTCCATCACAAAAACATGTTGTTTAAAATGCATTTTGTATGTAATACAGATTCATGCAGTTGTTATACCCCAAGTCCATTAGTTAGCCATTTATTGACCGACAGGGAAATATTAATGATAATCTTATCAGCTGAACATACCACGTCATTGAGCAAATCTTCATTATGGTTGAACAATCAACAATTTTAATCAACTTTGCCTCAAGCATTCAATATTGCCACTTATATAAAGCTGTAAATCAATTTGCTTAATATGCCCATTTTAGTTTCTAACATTGAAACAGCATTAGGAAAACAAATAAAAAGTAACCATCATTAAGGGACAAATAACCCTACTTCATACCTGCCAACATTTGAAAACAAGAATTAGGAATTTCTAGCACTGTATGCCTTCGAAAATAAGAAATCTGTACAGGCGTTCACACATGCAGCGGCAGTGTAACTGGTAATACGCGGTAAATCTGTACCAAAAAGCAAATACAAATTGCTGCTTGATCATGCAGCCATTCAAGGCAAGCAATATGTGAACTCTCAAATCGCGGCACATGATACAATATTCTCAATTTGGCTTTAGAAATTTTGAAAAAATCTGAATATTCTGAATGTTTAGGTCCTTAAAATCCTTAAAATCAGAATATTCTGGATTATTCAGAAGGGTTGGCAGGTATGCTACTTACTGAAGTGACAGTTCCAACAAGCTTGTCTTCTTCCTCTGAGTAGAGAGCTTGTGACATGATAGCAATCTTGATATCAGGATTGAGTAACCTCATAGCTGTCTGGGAAGCTCTATCGTAGTCAAAGACATAACAACAATTATGAACCAAAGGCAACGTTTAACAATGTTATCAGTTTTACAAATCTGAGATGCATGGCCTTACGTGTTATCAGTGTCTGTGATGTGGTGTAATATTGAAGCCCTTAAAAAATTGCGCTTCAAAATTATCATGAAGTGCTTCAAAAATTTCTGATTGACCGGTTTCATAATACTTATTTTCCCCAACAGACTGTAGTGTTGTAAAAGAACGCTGGGAAGACGGTTTTTAAAATTTCTAATTTCAATCATAAATATCTTGAAATTCTTGATCATCGGACAGGCTTGTAAAAGTCATGGGATCCCTGACTGACCTAAAGGTTTATAATTATGATTGCAGCATGAGCTAAATCCAGGAT
>JARBES010000131.1:33003605-33014981 GCA_030265145.1 Strongylocentrotus pallidus | reverse complement strand
CCACACCCCCCCCCCCCCCCCCCCCTCCCTCATGATTTTTAGATCTAAAATCCCTCATCTTAGATGAAATTGTCATGACCACTTATAATGGGTAGGGGTTTTGAGGCTTGAGCGGCACACCCTGTCCAAACCAAAAGCATAATGTATCATGAAAAATGACAATTTCATCTAAGATGAGGGTTTTTCGATCTAGAAATCATGAGAGGAAAAAAATGTGGCGAGCTGTTCGAAAAGGCACCCCAACCTGGACAACTCGACCATGGCGAGTTATCCAGGGTATTGTGTCGAGATGTCCAGGGTTGGGCTGTCTTTGTGGTGAGTTGTCTAGACCCCGTTATTCTCTCTCTCTCTCTCTCTCTCTCTCTCTCTCTCTCTCTCTCTCTCTCTATCTCTCTCACTATTTATTTATCTCTCTCACTATTTATTTATCTCATTTACTACTTTAACCACTTAAAACTCAAACTACAGATAAGGTTCTATACCTAGCCTGCTTTACACGGATCGTAACGCAGACGTGTACCCTTGGTGTCGACCCGCTTATTTGCATGAGGTCCGTATGGCATTTAATTACATGATGCGCAATAGACCAATAAATTGCCTATATTCTTTTATTACGGATGGAATATCGTGTACGTTAGGAAGGTCATATCGACGAGATGCGTGTTAATGAACATCTCATTTTGGCATAACGTAATAGATCGAATTATAATTTCAAAACGTATATAAATTGATATTAGATAGATACAGTGATAGAAAGGGAGGGAAGGATAGAGAGAGAGACACACACACACACGCACACACACACAAACACACACTGACATGAAGAGAGAGAGAGAGAGGTGTAACGGGCAAATGATGCTTTATTTTAATGTTATTATATAATAACTCCATATCTATGCTATTTTATCTCGTTTATTTTCCATTCGAAACAGAGCAAACATACAATTTCTTTTAAGAAAATACACACAAGTATCAGGAAGTCGTTTTAAAACGGAAAACATGACATGATTTATGTTTTCTCACATTAATTTGAAGATGTGCAGATTAAAAAATCAATTACTAATATTTTTTTTATATAGATACTTAAAGCTTATATAATCACACAATTTCATATCAAGCCTGCACTTACTAGAAGAGAGATATCCTTCTGAAACATGTGAGCAACCATTGTTAGCATTTTCAAAACCAACCAGATATTTTTTCCCTTGACCGGGGGTGGGGGTGAGAGAAAGCTTAGCGATCATTTTGGCGAAGGGGAGGTTGTGGGCCCTTGACATGTTTTTTTTTTGCGAGGTTGAGCAAAGTAATTTGCATTCGTTATCAGGAAATGTGCATTAGAAGCACTTTTGTTCACATGGATATTGAGAAAAGTATTTGATATTGATATTGATTTATTCGTCCACAATGTGAAAATATGCTTCCAACCAGCATTACAATAATCCAAGAAAAAGAGTACAATAATATGAAAAATGCAAAACAATTAAGCAATCAATTTCAGAACACAAAAAATCTCGTCATTTCACAGAAATAATTTTAACGCCATCCAAAATTGTTAAACTTCCTTTCTGATTAAATTAAAAATATCTCTCCACTGCTTTTATAGGGCTATTCAATATAATTATTGTTGATGTTTAAGCTTTATGAGAACAGTTTATAAATTCAAATAATTATGATCATTATTGCTATTGTTATTATTATTATCATCAACGCCATCATTGTTCGTCAAAGTGGATAGATAACTACAGTTATACCATTGTGGTCGTATTAAAATAATATATGCATGTATGTATACTAACAATAGTGGGTAACTGATATGCTATCGTTTATTATCAGCTCTTAACGATTTGGTTGAACTTGTGAATAGTTTGGTACGAAGGATTGGCGGAAGCGTGCTCGGTTTGTGCGTGGGACGTTTAGTCGAATTCCAGAAAGGTTGAAAGAATACTGGGTGTTGAGAGGGTGACTTTGATCTTTCGTCGCACCCAGTCTAAGCGAGTCCGGTTTTTCTGGGTCCCATTTCCGTAATAACAAATCACGTTGTATGTTAGTAGGCTTGTATTTTAACATTTTGATCTTAATTTCCCTATTTTCTCCGTCTATTGTTTTTCTTAACGAGGTTATTCAGCATACTTGCCATAACCGTTATTATTATCCCCGCCCTTCTGGATCATCGTCCCTGATTGGTACTATATTGCATAAGATTTAAAGATACTCATGAACATTTGTCCATAATTCTAGAATATCAAAGTTTTGAATTGTTGATTAATTAGGTTTTAGAATGTAATGTAATGTAATACCCCAGAAACTAATTTTTTTATTTTATCAAAAAGAGCAGCGTTTCGAGAGGGATAACTAAGTGTTCATATTTGATAGGAAGAATATAAATGTATTCTTACCTCGGGACAAACAACATTCAAATTACACATCAATATTACCACAAGTAAAATAATTATTTGCAAGAAGTTCCATGTTATCGTTACCATCCCTAAAATTTTGCTTCCCATCACATTTGGGACTGATCTTTCAAGATCTATTTTCCATCTTCAATTTCCAATCAAATTATTTTATTTATTCGCGTAGATTACAATCTACTAGCAGTTATTTTAGATGTATTATTATCAAAATAAATGAAAAATAATAATTCACTAATCTCCATTACAGTATCGAATGCACACATATGACATATGATAAAGACAAATAATATGTGTCTTTTCATTAGAAAGGTTTGACGGTTCTTTTGGAGATGGAAGTCGATACTCTTGACTCTTTTTCTTGTTAATGTCTAAAAAGAGAGCCATTTTATTTTCCTCAAGTTACTTCTTAAAACATCAAAGATGCAGAGTAGTATCCCCTGCAGTCCATATTAGTATCGTTGATATGTACATGTGCCTAGAATAAAATCGAAGATAGGTGAGCATTACAGTTTTCATTACATTGGTCCGGTTACATGGAATAGGTTACCTTGTGAATTATGCTGTATAGTATGTCAGTTGAAGTATTTAAGAAACTTCTCTAAACACACCTATTTATATTGTAATTAACTGCATTACATTTTCTATCATATTTTTGTTGATTTTTAATTCATTGATTTATTTGTTTTGTAAAGCGCTTTGATAAATTGTAAATTGGATATAGCGCTATAAAAGAAATAATTTATTATTATTTATTTATTATATCACGGACATTGTAGGGAATTCCAAAACAAATACAAACATTACAAATCCAAATCAGCAAAGCTTTATTTTATAATTCGCTTACAAAACAATACCTTAAGTTTGTGTCATGGATTACATTAAAAAAAATACAGCATTTAGGAATTTCGAAATAAGGTTTGTATTTTGGGGTTAGCAATTAATCATTCATTAAGAAAAGCACAGTGTGCAATACCATTATTACAATATTTTGAACAGAAGTGAAAATGTATTACTTTTTTAATCGTTATCTAAACATAATTATTTTACTGAAATATTTACACAATTTTCTGTTCACCCAATAAAATGCATTCCAACCTAATCATTCCAAGTACATAATATACTTGCACTTTTCTAGGTCTCAAATGTTGATGATTTGCCATCCAGAATGCCATTATAAATATGATTTCAAATGTACATAAAACAGAATTAGAATTCAAATATCTACATAATCAGCTAAACAGTCAAATTGTATAATAATAATAAATAATAATAATAATAATAGCCTAATAGTCCACTCCAAATTTTATTAAACCGAAACGGAATTATATTGTAATGCATCGGAAGAATATCGCCAATAAGTTAAGTCATGACGTCATAACAAGATCGTAGCAGCTGGCAACGAACTTGCTTTACATAATATATCACATTGTATGAATAACGATGAATAAAGCTGTGTTCTAACAACTACATATTAATGTGATTGTTCCATTCTCAGACAAGCAGAAATCAAATCAAATCACTCATAATCTGATTCAAAACCTTGCTTAATTATACGCAATATGCTAATGATCTGATTCCCGCGTTCTTGAGAGGAAACTACAAGATACAAGAAGCGAAACGTCAAGCCTCAAGGCAATGTGTGTGATCATCCGAACAGTTCGTGTCACCCTCTAGTAAATGCAGTTTAAATGTTACATAACATTCGCATATAGTTTTTTTTTCATTTCGTCTGCTACGTAAACGACACTGAGCATTTACAATCGTGTCCATTTCACATAATGATCATTATGACGTCATCTATTTGCACTGGTTAACCCATTGCGAGCTATGGCACTGCTGGCAGCGCACATAGCAGCACCAATGAAACGTGCAATTGCACCACTCTGTCCTTCTCTCCAATCGAATATTGTAGCCTCTCCCACAGCACAAGCTATCACATCCGTCAATGCCTGTACTTGTACGATTACAATAGCGTTCTCTCGTGCCAGGGCTATCCAACCTGGTGTCAGCATCGCAGAAATCAGGGGATTTCTCCAGGAATACCAGCTCCTCTTGGGGAGGGAATCGACGCTTCTTACGAGGGGTTGAGAACTGCGACCTTGCCCTTGTTACCAGCTCCACACTTCCGCTATTCGTATTACGCGCGCGAATCTCAAGGGCCAATGAAAACTTCTCCATGAGACGGTTTCCCACCTCCCTGAAGTGAGGAGTCTGCATCCAGCATGTCTTGAGCTGACAGCTTCCCGACATGCCATGACATTTACATCTCTTTTCGGCGTAGTGTGAAACCGCCTGCACAGTAAATAAATAAAGCAATTGATATCATAAGTTAATGATTGGCTGTATTTTATTCACAAAATTCTGGATAACAAAACAGAATCAAATTCTTCTAACAAAAGAAGGCTTCCATGACCTGTGTGATGTAAGGTCTCTTCGAAATCCTAGTAACTCATCCAATAACATCCTTTATTTACTACAGTTTTATTGAGATTTATTATACAGAGACCATTAATTGTCGCCTACAAACATAGCGCAGCAAAGCAAAATATGGTAATCTACTCTTCTGTTAACCGGATGACTACGTGACACAAGTTTGAAATGCAGATGGCACTGTAACAAAAATCAGTTCCGTTGATTAGGAAGTTTGGTCAACCCGGTTCGAGTTTTGTTTTGTGCTTGCTCAACAAAGGTGAATTCGCCACAAAGTGCCCAACTGCTAAGAGTATATGTATATATGTTATTGTTCAAAATGATTTTTTGGGGGGTTGGGGTTTGATCAGCGCTCTATTCAGTAATTTGTAAAAGCGCTTAATAAAAAACAGTTATTTTTAGTAGTAGTAGTAGTAGTAGTGTAGTAGTAGTATTAGTGGTAGTAGTAGTATTGATATTATCATTGACTCGAACCGGTTTGGCCAACCTCTCCTAATCAATGGCACTGGTAAAACTGAAACCAAACTATGCTCTGTATGCTATGCATTGACTGACATTTTCAATTCTTTTCCTATGTAAGCTTGCAATATTATCCATTATGTTATTGGTGAAATGTACTTCATTTTATGTGCACATGAGCTAAATCATGCAACGACGCGTAGCTATCTCTTTTAAGCTTTCAAGAGAATTGATGATGCATCAAACTTCTGAAGTCAGGCATCATTAAGATGTTGCAAGCATCTTTCTGCTTTCCTCTTCACCTTGTCGCAGTACTGGTCCCACATAACGTCATAGCTTTTATTGCTATGATTAATAACATCGCCATCCTTTTCTAAACCTCATCTGAACCGGCTGTCGCTCGGGAATCATCATGAAACATGAAAGCATCTCACCCTCTATGTCTCATCCTCTCTCTTCCTTCTCTCTTTCTATTTGCCTTCTCCCTATATCTTCCCCTGGGTTTTTGTCTTACTTGATGTCTCATCCATTAATCCCACTTCGCTCTTTCCCACATAACACACAAACGCACACCCAATTAATGCTCATCTCCTTCAATTTCACCGTTTTATCTCATCCTGCCCCTCTCCTAATCTCTCCCTTTTCTTCTATATGTTCCCTTCCGTCCCCTATGTATCCTTTCTATGCTATACACACGCGCACACCCACATATGCTAGCACAATATTACCATCCTTCTGTCTCTCATTCTGTTTTCTGTTTCTTTATTCTCTCACATTATCTTTTGTCATATCGCGAAACTTACTTACATCTATCTCCTTCTACCCCTTCACGATCCTACCTCGTTCTACCACCCGCCCCCATTCCCATCTCTGGTAAGTCAAATACAAGGAGAGGGCGCCACAGGGAGTCAAGCAACTGTCAAGTTTGTAAGTGTTTCTTTCTTCTCTCTAACCCAGTGCTTTGGCATCCAGGGGTCTCAGTTAATAGTTTTCGCCCTCTTTACCCCGCTGATGTCTCGCTCCAAAAACCCACAAAATACTTTCTCCCGCTGCTTTTCAACTTTCAAGAAAGATTCCCCGTTCTCTTCAAGACTTCTACACAGGATTGATACGTACTCTTGATTGTTAGTCTCCTATCCGTTCCCTATACGGTGTCATGGAACAATGTATAATGTTAGTCGGACTATTCAAGAACGAGAAGTTTTGGTTGTCATGAAATTTAGGAAGCCCACTTTTTGTTTATCGTTAGAATTATTAAGCAATGTAAGGTGAAGAAGGTACATGCATGATCGGGCAGCTTTTTGTTCTGAAATAAATATGGCTACAACGTGTTATCCTTCGATTGTTGAAAATCAGAAGTTTTTCTAAATATCTCATGCCATATACACCTTGGATCATAATCTATCTAACTTTTCTGTTGTTACCTCGATCTATACAATTACCCTACTTTTCCTTTAATGTCTTGAGCCGGGAATGGACAGACTTCCTAGCGCGATAACGCGACTGACTACCACGGAGGCGGCCTCTTTCAAACTAAACAGCGCTCACCATGATCTCAGTGTGACATGTTCAATGTAATGATGGATGTAAACAGATTATAGATTGATGAAGATTCAGTGAGATGAAACTATCTCTAACTCATCAAAGAAAAGGTCATCTTGGGCAGAAAGGTAAAGCGATTTAGGAAGTTCACTTTATGTGTGGACGTATGCCTATTATAAGGACAAAGGTAAAACTGAATCTAGATTATATACAAGCTATACAGTAATATAGGCTAACAGGACAGTCACCGTATTGAGCACTCATGAAATCATGGTTATATAGTGCAGAGGAATGTCCAACTTTTGATTTTATAACCCTTCACACTAAATACATTACGTACGCACGCATGTAGCCTCACGCACCCACGCACTCACGCACACTTCCGTGCCACGCACCTATCATTATTATTAGGCGCATGTTGGTGTAAACACTACTTTGATTAGTACCTGATACTTATTTCAAGAATATAGGGTGTCCATAAGATTATCACGTAATTGGCTTATCTTATTCATTTTTGGGGGATGCATGAAAATGAATGATAATATTTGAACAACAAAAGTGAGCGACTGAATCAACCAATAGATGGACATTATTAACATACTAAAACAATCTTTAAATCCGCTCTTTTATTCCTAACGTGGAAGATGATATAAAAGTTTTAAATGAAGTAAAATTGGATGACTTAGTTGATAAAGAGATAGGAAGAGCAGAGAGACAGAAACAGAAAAAGGTAGATATATATATATATATATATATATATACAGACAGAGAGAGAGCAATAGTATATGGCAGAGAGGTAGAGAAAAAGATGGACGGGGAGAGACAGACAGACAGACTTGACCTGATTGGGTCAACCGTGGTTTCCGGATCCAGTCACGGTGTCAGTTTCCACTTCCAGTCAATTTTCGTTTCTATAATTGTCATTCTTTGCTAACAAGAGCGGTTTACCCTGATTGCATGCAAACCGCTTAAAGTTGTCGATGTATAACACGCCATTATTTTTAGTTAAAAATCAGTTCTTATGTTCTACGAATTAATCTTATGAATAAATACTTAATAATTGTGGTTAGGTTGTTTTTCCTTCTTTTGAGTTCGTGAAGGAATTCTCTTTGGTTCCTATATAAAACATGGTTAAAATGAAAGACACTACGCCTGTCTTGCCCCTATTTATTAGCGCTTTATGTTCGGGTTCCTTTTATTTTCATTATATACTTTTCATGTCATTATTTTCGTTGTTCAGGATTGTTCCAGTATTATCTTTATGATTTTTCACTTTGGAAACGTACCTTGTTCTAACTGAATTAAATCGAATATCCTTCATATCATTTACAGCACCTCATTTTTGTTTTCCTTTTCAAAATGTAGGCCTATATTTTGATTTCGGTCAATCTATACAGACTTCCGATGATATACTACAACTATATTTATTCCTATTTATCATTATCAATATGAAATGAGACGAGGTTTACCCTTATCAATCAATGTTAAAACGCGTCAATTTCCTAATTTCTGTCCCTCGGGCAAAAACGGCTGCAGCGCGAGGAATTTCCCCCGCTGTGATTAGTGGTTTGTGCACAGACAGCACAGCGCCATCGTACATCAGCGCTTGACCACTTATAGCCTAGAGGTGTTGGCCACTCATGTGAAGAAAAAAATATTAGAAAAGTAAAATATTGGTCTAGATTATATTAATTGTTTTCTTTTCATCAAGTTTGTCACAATAATAATTTGGACATCTCTTTTCACACGAGATGGGTGTACATAACGGGCAGACAATTTATGATACACCCCAGACCAATATCTACCAATGGTGTGTGGTCAAATTTTGGCCAATGTTATCACAATTATTAATATAACATTCTCTTTCCCACGAATATCGATATGATAAGCACAGTATGGTGTGTCCTTACATGGACTTTATTTTGTTTACTTTGATTTATTCAAGCCATGGTTGACACTAATGTACTCTGAATGTAGAAAACGTTTCGAAGTTGGAGAATCAAAATTCTCTATACATTACAAAGAATACACTTTGTAAAGAATATAGAAATTAACCTTTATAATAAAAGTTATTAATCACCACATGCTTATCAAAAGTAAGAGAAATGGCAATAAAAAAGACACCATGGGTAATTTTATATATCGTTCAATTGATTAAATTAAGGGACAAATCGAAGTAGAAACGAATGAAACTGAAGAGATGAAGCAAACGTTGCATTAAGATAATACATACCAGTCTTCCTGCTCGTTTATTATGTAGGTTCATCCTGGCTTGGGCATCTCGTCCTGATTTCTCACTGCTATCTAAGAAGTCGATGGCGAAGCCTTCGCCGAACTTGATGTCGTGACTACATCCGCCCCACTCGAAACCCTCACCGCTCCCGACGAATCGGGTATCACAGCCACAGTATGGGAGTTTACCCGCGCTGCACGATCTGGTTACTTGGTACAGAACGCCAGCAGATGCCAGGGAGTGCGCAAATGCTGTCTCCTTTAAACCTGCTTTAAGTTTGTAAAACAATAAAAGATAGAAATGAAAATGGAATTAACTGTATTGAAATGTTAACACTTAGTAATACAGTTTCCACTTCTGTGTACATAATGAATTGTGATAAATGTATTTTCAAATTAATTAATATGATTTTTTTTTTAACGATGAGCTCTGGTGTTACGACTGACATGCAGTATTGTATATATTAAAGTATGGTAAACGTCAGTCAAAGTGATACGGTCAAAAACTCACTCTTCTAATACCGATTAGTCCGAAAAAACATGATAAAACAGGTATTTTTTATAAACTGCCGTTACTGCAGGTAGGCCTATTTCTATTTCACGCCACCCCATCAACAAAATACTCATTCATACTCCATAATAATAGCTCCATTAAGACCATGCTGAATACGTTAAATAATAGAAGACAAATTTACTAAAGTCTCAAGATGGTAAAAGCAGAGGTAATCAAAAGGATCAAGGATCAATGACAGTTTGCAAAACATGCTCTATCTCAGTGTGATAAATAAACTCTATATGCTATGTAAAAGTATCCAGTCAACCACTTCTCTATTAGAAATCAGTGATATTTTGACACAATGACCCCTCCCGACTCTTTTTCTTAAATTAAAACACGAATAACGGTGAAGGCTCTTGTTTATTCGATTATTATCATTAAATTCCTGACCCTGTGTTAGTAAACAAACAATCATTCCTTGTTACCATACCATCAATGCGATCATAAAATTAAATTGATAACATCCAGTTGCCAAAAGAAACTGTCGCCACTTTTTATGATAAGGTTTACTAGCCGTTTCTTCTTCAGAACCCACTGCTCTCTATAGAAACATTTTTAAAGGTCTTCCGCGAAACATAGGCCTACTTTAACCATGTTTCACCACGAAAGGTTGAGGACCTTCTTTGTAAGAGTTTACGATTACCTTCTAAAACGGTTCTTAAATAAGCTCAGCTATAAAACCTGAATTAGTCATTTTAGAATGTGTGTGTGCGTGTGTAGGTGGGTGTGTGTGCTGACTTGATGACTCAATAGATTGAAGACAGAACAAACTATTTAAAGCTACCAATGGAATAAAAAATGATGCTAGTGCAATCATGCAACACTAAAGGTAAATACAATAAGAAAAAAAAATCACCAGGGCGAGGAGAGAGAGAGAAAAAATTATAATATTGTGATTCATTTTTTCTTTCTTTTTTAATGTCAATTTAAGTTCTACATTGTAAATTATGTACTTCACATTTACTCAAAATATAAAACAATAATTATATTCGTCGTATTGTATATCACTCATAACCAACCGAGTTGTCGAAGAGACAAATTGCAACTGTTTCGAAATAGTCGTTCTGGTACAGTTATTATTAATAATATATATTTTGATCGAGTTAATGTCTGTGCTCTGGGACTATTTTTTCTTGTTTCAACGTGACATAAATTTTCTGCAATGATCTGTTTTTTGTTTGTTGATAACCAGTGTAATAAAATATAACAAGAACATGATAGACTTCGGCTAAATGGGGTTCAAGAAGCAAGAAGTATATATCTGTGGTTCATTCATCAATTAATGTCCATGGTAGTACACCGGGAAATACGACAGTGTACTGCACAATCGGACATTTACTAGCTCTTCTTGTAAAAATCGTTAAAGTCATGGACATTAAGGTAATACAGGTATGGCTTGCGATTAACGTTGCAGTTGCGAGCTACAATCAAGTAGATGAATACAAATTAAACCCAAAGATGCCTAATGCAATTAACAATGTGAGATTTGTACTACTCTTTTTCCGTCATGTATTGTTATAGATGGCTATTCATCCCAATGGATTCACCCTTCGCTAAGGTTGATATCAAATCATAATAGTGCGATTGTTTTAAGGAGCACAAGTCAGTTTAGCTAATGAAAATAATATATTGTCGGTAATTTGATGTAATTTACGGTAACTGTTAACTACGGAAGCGTTAAAGTGCCATTCTACTTGACGACATGACGAGATATTTCATCTTGTCAAGTCGACTTAATATCCA
>JARBES010000131.1:32974930-32986056 GCA_030265145.1 Strongylocentrotus pallidus | reverse complement strand
TATACAATATAACCCCCCCCCCCCCCCCCCCCCCCTCGACACAAGTGTATGGGTGCTTGGCAATGCTAGTGTGATAGTAGTTGCAAGGCCCCCATGGAAGACCAGTATCAAACTAGAAGACGCTACTCAAGGGAAACATGGTAAATATGACCATAATAGTGATTCTTTTCTATTGTTTCTTCCATTTTTGTTCTTCATGAATATCACAAATCCATTATTGAAAATATGTATGTCTTCTGTTAACTCGAAAGTTCAACAAACATTTGTATTTTGAGTAGTCAATTATATTCATGTTATAAATATGAATTACCTTGAATATACGTTTGTTAATTTGTTGCAAATGAAAATCAATAAAAGCCCTGTGGAGGGAAAAGTATGAAGGAAAAAAAAAGATTCGTTTTTATAAACATTCATAAACATTTACCTAAAGTCGAAGTGCATGTTAATTTTTGATTAGTTTAAGATTAAAAAATCATTATCAAGTGTTTGATACAAATAATGTGGAGCTCCTTTTTTTACATTTCTGTATATAATAAAATGATGCATGATGACTAGGATGATAACAATGGTGATAATGGGAATGGTATATAGGTTCATTCATACAACTCAATGGTCTGGGTTGCCACATTACGGTTACTTTATGATTGTGAGAACGGACCCATTTTATCCTTACCCTAGCGAGAAGTGAGAAGTAGAAACAGTTCCACAAGGTTAGATGGCATGTCCAATGGCATTACGCCACGTGATAAAAAAAAACAATTAATATATATTTAATTTGATTTTATATGGCTCCTTATACTCTCGCCTCCTACCCTCTTTCCCTTTCTTTCTTTATCTATCTATCTATATCTATCTACATAATCTATCCCTAACACATTCTCTCTCCCTCTCTATCTCTCTTTCTCTCTCTCTCTCCCCCCCTCTCTCTCTCTCTCTCTCTCTCTCTAACCCTCTATCTTCATACTGTCCGTTTCTCTGTCTCTGTATCTGCCTTTGCCTCATCATCCCTTCTCCCTCCCCCCATCCCTCCTCTCACCTCCCCTCCTCCGTCTCCCCTTCGACCCCCCCCCCCCCCTCCTCCCTGTCTAATCTATCACACAGCAAGAGGGACCGATGACTTCCTACTTTGTGTCCGATCTCATAACTAATCATCTCGTTTGATTGCAACCATAATACTAACAATATTTCCCTCAGATAGGCGGTGCCATATAAAGTGGACTGACCCCAACTTGACCTGGAGATATTTTCTTTAATAACACATTTTTAAATACACTTTGTCTGGATGAAGGGTTTAATATGAAATCTGTGACTGAAATGGGAGAACTCTTTTTTTTCTCAGATGTATCAAATGACATTTCTTTTTTATATGAAATGATCATGAACCCTCTTTTTATTTTCTTGCTAATAATTGCCCAAAAAGAGCATCATTCATTTTACTGCAGTAGAATACGTGTTTCTTTGTCCATTGCGTATGGTAAAAATATATAATGAATAATTTTGTAAAGTTTGTTTATATTCAAATTACAAATATATGGTGCAATGTCAGAAAAGCATGCCATTCGATAGACTAAGTGTTTCAATTGTTTCAAGGGTGCATATCCAACTTAATAATATTGTTTTCAGATTAAAGCTTGTTAATGTACAGATGAGATATTGTACATATATTCTGAAATAAATGCATGAATAAATAAACAGCTTTTATATTATGTTGTGATCACATTTTCTAAGAAATTCAAAGCTTTTGACGAAGAAACTCATTATTAACGTGCTCATTGTCATACTTTCATATAACTTGACATATTGACGCTGTAATTGTTCTAATTTGTTAACATTATTCCATTCAAACAATAATTAAAAGTTATAGTTCGATCTGCTTAAACTGACTAGCCCAGAAGCTGGTATAATTAACAAACAGTTGTCTTCTTGTATTGCTTGCATCCGAACGTATGCAGAAATATATATATATATATATATATATATATATATATTTCACACCCATACATGTAAGTCATCATTTTCATCAAACGGCTATGTGTCTGTATTTTATTATCGTCATCATTTTTATATTTCTTTTTGGCGCGAAATTAATCTCGTTAACAAAGTGAAAGTAGTGTGCTATAGACAGCAGGAGGTACATATCTTATGGTGGCTGGTCAAGTATGGGTGGGCCATGGATACTGTATCTCAAGATCCAATTGTGTTACACGTACTACAAGATCACTGGAAAGTTTTTTTTTAATTCTCTCTCCAAATCTCTGCCTCTCCAATCTCTCTCCTTCTCTCTCTCTCTCTTTGTCCGTCTGTTTCTCTTCCTCTCCCTCCTGTCCCCTTTATCTATTCTGCTTTATCATCATCATCATCACCAACATCTACATATTCTTGATCGTCAAGATTTGTGTTGCTTATTTACATTCTTGGCGCATCATTGCCATCTCGATCTCTATTCCTACTTCACTCGCTTCTTTTTTTAAATCTTTTTCTTCTTCTCCTTCTTCTTCTCTGTCTCCTCTCCCTTCCCTTATCTCTCTCTCTCTCTCCCCCTCTCTATGTACACACCTCCATCCCTCTCTCTCCTTCTCTCTCTCTCTCTCTCTCTCTCTCTCTCTCTTCCGTCATTTTCCTTTTTAGCTGTACATAATTACAGATACAATATGATAGAGTATAATAGTTTAGAATTTGATAAAATATAGAATCATTTATATACTTGATTTGCAGCTATTTCACAAATTTAAATGCAACCATCATGAGATAATACAACATATACACCTTTATATCGCCTTACAATCATATTTACAGTATAAATCATATAATCCCTGATTTCTGTCCATTATATTATCAAAAGTATAACCACTTTTTTTGAATTAACTGATATCATACAACAATCTTTGAAACCTAAACAAAATTAATTTTGGGGGCAGCACCAACATCAAATCCTGTACTACTTTTAGCATTCAAACATTAAGACTTTGTTGTATACATCTACTTCACATATATTATTTCAGATTCGATTCTTAGAAATCCGTCTAAACATTCCTTAATCTATTTATACATATAAGTGTATTACTTTCTTAGCAGTCAGGTAAAAAAATAACAACCAAGCAACTAACCAACATGACAATTACAGGCATGATTTGAGCTGTACAAATAACTCGGCGAAATGCAAAATATATATGTATCACAACTCATTTACAACGTTGGAACTACCAACAGCTCATAATGCTTGACCTTTAAATAATTTATTTCATCATTATATCATTGATCACCTGACAGGTTAATCTGTTATTGTAAATACATTTATGATAGATTTTTGCACAAACCAGTGAAATAAATTGTTCAAACAAAAAGTAAAATCAATGTTCATAAACAATGCAAATATATCATGACCATGAAAAAAACATAAAGCTTTATCTTATTCAAGTTCACTAATAACACATGTGATAAAATATATATCTAATAAAGTAACGCACGTAGTGCACAGACACTGCTGAGTTGATGGAAAAAACATACCGTAAGTCATACCTTAACATTTTCTACAGAAAATATTCAAACAATCCTTTCTTTCCTCACACTTACACAATTGTTGTCCAATATTTCAACATCTGACAACCAGGAGTTTTATCATCCAACCTTTCCATACAAGTACATGTACATAAATTCATGTACAATCAAGAAATTAATGAAGTATTTTATAAAACACAATCTCATCAATATTTGAGCTACATGTACATGGATGTTCACAATAAACATTAACATTTTGTTCATTTTGTTCATAGTTTTCAAGTAGTAGCATATTGCTAATGAAATGATTAACAAATGATGCTAAAGATGGAAATATTGAAAGCCACTTTCATGGTGCATTCTGTTTTTAATTTCTTAAGCTAACACAATACTAACATTCCGTAATTAACGTTGTATAAACCGCCCTCGTGTATTAACTGCACCCCTCTTTGTCGCCGACTTTTTTTTGCCGACTTTTTTTTTTGCCAACTTTTTTTTTTGCCGACTTTTTTTTTGCCGACTTAAAAAACAGTAGAGGACCTAGGATAGAACCTTGTGGTACGCCGTGTAATAGAAGAAAAATTGGAGGAATTATTATTATAAACTTCATGTTGAAATCTATCAGAAAGATTACTTTCAAACCAAGATGACAGACAAATTTGAGTGTTGTTTTAGTTTCCAAGTGGTGAGTCAACACATCGATTACTGAGCTGGGAGACATTGCCAGGCATAGCGCCGGGTGGAGGGGCATAAATCGAAACTTTAAAAAAAAAACGTGTATAAATCGCACCCCCGACTTTGAATTTTTTTCGGCGGCAAAAAGGTGCGGTTAATACACCGTTAATTACGGTAATTGTTTAAAATACATTCTCAGTTTTCATTGCAGGCATTGCTTGCAATGTGTGTATATTAAAACAATGAACATGTTAATAACCAAATACATGTACGCCGTATAAAATCTTATATCATCTATGGATCACTGTAATGAATATTGAACATGTTACCATGGTAATACCTGACTATGATATTATACTCAGTTAACAGCACATATTCTGTAATTGGTCCTTCCATTTAATGAATACTAATGCAGTTAACCATGGCTTGATTTATAATCTTTGGTAAGGCATTATTTTCCATCAGGGTTAATTAGGTACGTCTTAAAGCCATCAGTCTTCCTGGTTGATACCTTGGCAGTATTTCACAAAACCGTCCTAAGTACAAGTTCGCCGACAACTCGTTGAAACCATATGAATTTAACACATGTTTCAGTGGAATGTCGGTTACCTTTTAAGTCAGACAGTTTCATGAAACGATGCCCTGCTTTCTTTAGTAGCACCCATGCAACATAATCAGAGCATTGCCTTCTGGAATTGATCCTTGAGCTCCTGCTTGGCTACCGATGCGAGATGGACCTCATCAGGACCATCGGCAAGACGGAGAGACCGGGCCCCAGCATAGTACCTTGCAAGAGGAAAATCATCTGATACACCTCCACCGCCGTGGACCTGGATAGCTCGGTCTATGACCTGACACGCCATACGCGGTACAACGATCTTGATCATAGCAATCTGAAATAGATACCAAGTATAGAATTGAGATGCTATTCCTTTGGATGCTACCTAGTGTTATGATGTTCATGACCTTCATAGGCTTTTTGCTCACTGATTATTTATTTGTAGATGGTCAAAGTACTAGATATACACATCTATTGAATTATTTGAATACAAAGTTTTAGTGGAGGATAGATAAACAGACTGGCTACACTCAAACCAGGTGGAGTAAAAGGGTACCTGGTAGGGCTACTCCCAGAAATGTACTCTGCGGTAATAACAGTATGGGGAGAGGGGGCACAAGCAATTACCCATGCTCCCCTCTTTAGAATCCAGTTGGCAAACCTCAAGTACACAAAGAAAAATTTGATGCCCACATTTCAAATTTTCAACCTGAAAGACAACAGCAAATTATGACAACCATTTCTTCCTTTCTTTTTTCTTGTAGGATTAAAAACAATTTTTTTTGTCCCCTTCCCCTTTTTCGACAATCCTGGATCTGCCCCTGACATCATAGTTATATCCATGTAATATACTGACCTCTTTTCTTGCTTTCTTGGAGCCATACTTGTCATGCATATGAGCTGCCTTGAGGACCAACAGTCTAGCCATGTCTATCTCAATACGACTCTCTGCTACCTGGTGCTGTATCACTTGCTAATCAGACAAACAGGCAAATATTAGGGTAAAAATGAGAGTTATTTTGTCTTCTCAGTAGTCTACCATTATTCAATTCTCATGTAGTAGCTGTCCTATCCTATGATTCTATGTGAACGATGATGTTCCATTCCTTTGATCATATGCTTGGGGTTATAACTTAGAAGGTACAAGTTCTTCAGTGACGAATGTAAAACAACAAACTTTCATGACTTGAAACATTCACAACTAGTCAATACTTGCCATATATGTAGCAAAGAAACTGTCACAAACTGCAAAAATTTGGTTGGGTAATGCAGCATTCAACTCTTGATTTCTGGACCTTTTGTACGTTTTTGTTAAGTTTCTGGTTTCATTGTAATGTGTTGAAGAGTTAAATTATGAAGTGCCCCTGTCTGAAGTCACGATCATGCTCAGGAATCCATTATAACGTGTGCAACAATAACAATGGCTAACCAGTCACACAAGTTGACAAAGCTACATCTTCAAAACCAACAGGTCTTATAAAGCAAATTTTTAGCGATTGAAAGCCAAGAAATGTCTCATGAAAGAGGCACATGGATTGCCTGAATCAGTCAATTTGATATGCTCATCTTCCAAAGTTTGAAGGAATACCTAAGATTGCAGACTGTAGTATCTCACCATTTTGTTGAGTTTCCTGCCGAATGCTACCCTCTCTTCCGCCCTCTGACACATCAGCTCAAGCGCCCTCTCTGCCATCCCCAGCAATCTCATGCAGTGATGGATTCTACCAGGTCCTAATCTACCCTGGGCGATCTCAAACCCCCTTCCTTCACCTAGGAGATGAGAGCAAAGGCAAAAGGTTATACGGAGCAACTGATCTCATACAATGATACACTCTCTGGAGTCCTAGACTATAATAATATTCTGTTCTTGTATAGCACCATAACATGTTATATGACATCCCTATGCACTTCCAAATAGCTTTGGAAAATATTACCCTAGCTGTAGCTCTGGCAGCTGTTATCAGCACAGTGCATTTCAGGGAATGATCCTACAAGGTACCCATTAACCTCACCTGGGTGAGTGTGGCAAATGTAGATTAACGTTTTGCCAAGGACGTTAGTGTTGTGGCAGGGATTCGAACCCCGTACCTTGTGATTCACAGTTCGGAGACTTATCCACTAGACCACAACACCTATATTCAGGCCAATTCTAAAATACGCACTCTGTTGGAGACTGCTCCAAGGTCACTCTAGCGTACACCCTGGACCAACACAATACAGAATTGCGACCGTGCCCAACTAGTATATCTTTGACGAAAATCATTCATGTTAATAACCCCCCCTCCATAATGTATAGGTGAAGATACATGCACAGATACATTATTATTAAAGAAAGAAAAATGATGACAAAGTTCCTAAAACTTTACAAAACATTCATATAAGACTTACCTAGTATTATGTTGGATGCAGGCACTCTAACGCTGTCAAATCTCACTTCAAAATGTCCATGTGGTGCATCTGAAAGGGAATGGGAAATCATGATTTTACAAGTAAACATTCTAAATAATCTTCTACAAACATTGTAGAATCAGGTAGCAACGTTGATAATGTTAATAATCATAGTTAATGCACTTCAAAATACAACACACCCATACATCAAACACCACTAGGTTTATTTCCTTGTTATACTGAACTCCTGGGGAGTGTTTCACAAATACTAAGATCAACTTTAAGTTGGACTTAACTATGGCAGGCTGTTCATGCCACTTGTTGCTGTCACTACTGGTCTCTCAATTATCGATCTTTAGATAATATATTTTCCTCAAATAATGAACTATCAACAAATGTAAATTCCGTAGATTTGTGACCAGGATTTACACGTCCCTTGAGAAACCAATGCCAAGTATGGTTAGAGGAACTGGTGGCATGAACGGCCTGCCATAGTTAAGCCCAACTTAAAGTCGATCTTAGACTTTGTGAAACACCCCCCTGATGCCTAAAATATATTAGATATATTTGTAAATGACAAGGTTTTTAACAAAATAATGATGGTCACTTATCGAATATGCCAATCCAATGGCAGAGAGGCATAACAACACTGTTATAACTGCATGGGATTAAAACACATCTGCATCACTTATCAACTTGCTAGTTTCTTACCTAAACTCCCAAACACTGATAGAGGGCGCACTTTAACGAAGCCTGGAGCATCGGTTGGAACGATGATCATACTGTGTTGCTTATGCCTGTGAGATAATAAAACAATGAAACTAAAATACATCAAAGAGTATTTAACATGGGTTCTGTTCATGCAAACCTTAATTTCAGTGCAAAACACAGAGTTAGAGAAAACACAAGTGATAGTATACATTGCTTACATCTTTCAAAGCTAATTGAAGAACAATTATTATGGAATTGGTCCCAAACCAACTAGATGGACCAAAACACATTTTCAGTTATAAAATCCATGACCATGGCCAACTATTAAACAGAAAGATAAAAAATTAAGATATTAACTACTCACGTGGAAGAATCCTTGTTTCCAGTCCTACCCATTACTATGGCAACGCCTAACCTTGGATCACCAGCACCTGAAAATCACAGAGACAGACTCAACTATGACAATCTATCATTACAATTGTATTTGATATGAATCACATCCAAGTATGCCACACAGTTTGGAGTGTACATAATACACACAGGTGGATGTACATACTGCATGGGTGACAAAGGTAGACTGTAACTGAAGAGAGTTTAAAAACAGATTGCTCTTTAATTTAATGCATTACTGGGACTGTCTCATGATGAAAATTCTTAATTTTTTCTCATGTAGATGATTTTTATTTTTTCAATATAGTGCATATGTCTTTGTTATCTCCAAAATAAATGTCCCATCCTCCATTTTCTATGGGTCTGACTTACCACTGCTCCACCACTTTTTGCCGTTGATGACATACTCATCACCCTCCCTGGTGAACGTACACTGCATGTTAGTAGCATCACTAGAGGCAACATCAGGTTCTAGGGGAACAAAATGAACAAATGGAGGAAAAAGTACAATATATGTATAACACAAACAAGGGATGCAAATATGGTTTAACAGTGTATGGAAAATGCAACAAAGAAAATAGACATAGTTGTACATTCCTTTATAGAGTAGAGTCGTATCAAACAGTATTAAGAAGGAATCATAACATCAGGTAACATGGTTGAGCACACATACAAATATTATAAACAAGATCATTTTTTTGTGTGACATATTCATGTACGCATCGTATATGACATTAGTTGAGTTCCAAAGATGGGCACCCAGAAAAATATGAGGTAAACTGAATACAACATTTTTGCCATTGTTAAAAGTGTGGATGCCTAAAAACCTAAAAACTTGGAGGTTTCAACTTTGGATTACATTTTGTCCTTAAATGTAGGTAAATAATGTTGCTATTTACCGGTCATACAGTAGCAGGATCTGATGCGACCCTCTAGCAAAGGACGGAGCCACTTCTCTTTCTGTTCTGGAGTGCCATACAGGTGCAGTACCTCCATGTTACCGGTATCTAAAGAGGTAAACGTACGAATCATGGACAATAATATTGGGGTTGCAACAATGATTCAAAAAGTATTAACAAGAACATCATTCATCCTGATTAATTTGGATTCAAATAGCACTTAATATGAAACAAGCGCTAAACAGATACACGAATCGTTATCCTGGGGGGTCCTGATGACAATATATGCACTCTTGCACTTCTTACAGAGTATTCCTATGATATGACTACTATTAAGGCAAATATCAATTACAGTCACGGTGGCCTCGTAGTCTCCTGGAGTGGCAAATGTAGATTAATGTTTTCCCAAAAGGCTACCATGCAGGGAGTCAAACCAGAGACCTTCTCATCTATAGAACTTTTAGTAAATCATCTCTATTGCCCCTATATCCATCCTAAGGGGTGCTCAAGGTACCGACTAAATATACTTTGCCCATTTCTTGCCAAATGAGTACAAAATATCTACTACCATTACACGTTGAAACTTGAATTAATTAGGTCTCGCAAGATGAAACCAGTTCCATCTATAGCACACATACCTGGAGCAGCACAGTTGAATGGTTCTGATCCTAATGGAGAGCGTCCCATCTGTTCTGCCATGTATGCATACTCTAACTGGGTTAAACCAGATTCAGATGGTAGGAACAGGTTCCATAATCCTGCTGCTTTAGCCTTTGCCTGCATGAGTGATTGAAATAGATGAATGTTACAATTATAGGTTGATATAATTGGAGGAGGTGCGATTGCTCATTAGTAGAGCAGTGCATGGTCTTGCAACCGGGAGGTCGCATGATAGAAACCAAGTCAACGTGCTTGCTCCCTTTGATAAACCATTAATACTCATTACCAAGTCCCTCTGAGAAGACTTATAGCTGTTGGTCCCCTAGTTGCTTCCTTACAAGCATACACATTTTTTCTCAGCAGTCAAATGAAATCATTATCATCAAAATTACTTAAGAGTGAGGAAAAGTGCTTTCGGACAATTAATTTGATCGTATAAGAGTGGTGGTTATTTTATCTGACTGCTAAAAAAGCATAAATGCTTGTAAGTAAGCAACCAGACGGCTGACGGCTTTAAGTCCTCTCCGAGGGACCTGGTAATGAGGATTAATGCCTTACCAAAGGGCACTGGCACATCGCCTTGGTTTCAAAACCCAGGGCTTGAAAAAATAAGCACATCATGACCCAATCTTGCTCACTCCATGCTTCGGTCACAAAAAGGCATGTAAAAGAGGGGACAATTGGTCACATCCCCAGCCCGGCCCAGAGGAAAAAGATATTCATGAAAAACATGCATTTTCAGGCTGCAATCGGAAAAAGAAGATCCACGTAAATCAATAACCTAATCTAAATGTCACCCTACATGTGATAAAAACCTCCACCTTTGCAACAGAACAAATGTCAGAATAGCAGATTTCCTCACCACTTTACATTAGCATGTGGTGGATTTTAGATAACTTTCACTGACTGCCAGAGCATGGACTACTACGACAGAGACTCACCTTAAGTTCTTCCATGACAGGTGGTATGGTCCATGGATCCTTAGCAGTTTTCACATGATGCTCATACACCTGAATAACAACAGAACAAAGAATAATGAACGTACAATTAGTTGAAATTATTTACTGTCATTTCCTATTGTTCATACTTCTTCCATCACACTGTATCTCAAGATCTGAAGAGACAAAAATTGTGATGCTCTTCAATTCAATGTTAGGTAATGTTTATGTCATCAAATTTGTAAGTTCTCAAATGTTATCATGGCTGTTGAACATTCGTACATCATACACATACAATCATAAGATACCTGTGAGAGTTTTATTCTAACTTAAAATCCAATCAGCCATATCATCATTAACCACTGTTAAAAAAAAAAAAAAAGTATGGGAAAAAATATTATGTGCTGT
>JARBES010000131.1:32516974-32535746 GCA_030265145.1 Strongylocentrotus pallidus | reverse complement strand
GAGTTCCCATAGGACATATATTCATTCAGATGGTCATATCTCAGCCAATACTTAACATATTCAATTGGTTTTCGACAGTTGGACATTATTTTTGGTGTTCTTTCGGAATATGAATACAAAATTGAGAAATTTTAAAAATAGATTTTTGATGACGTCACACTTCACCACTCTATGTCATCATCCCCTGTTTCATAGATGCAGGCTAGGTTCGGTCCCTCTCTGTCCCTAGGATAGGATGAAAGGTAGGAACTCACTGCACACTCTGAGAAAGAGAAGGGGGACACCATGGGGTACTAGCTGGTCCATCTGCCTTTATACTAATGAGGTTCACTCTTCCTTTTCTAGGCATAAGTGAAGCCAAATCCATATTCATTTCATTAATTTATTTAATCTATCATAATGATAATAATATTCATAAACACCATAGCACATGTTTTAGCAGTATACTCACTCTGCATTCATTTCAAACAAGAGCCAGATAAAATCCTGAGCTTCATCTGAGATGTCATCCCAAACCTCATCATCAAAGTCCCACTGACCACCTCGGACATTGAGAAGGGTCTGACGGTCATCTTCACCAGCAAACGGAGATATACCACTTAGTCTGGGATGATAATATAAGAGAGAGATCATTTGAGCAGTTGGAATGAAGCTTGAGCATGATCACAATGATAAATGTTGATTCAAACTGAAAACCTTACCTACAAAACACTCTTGATCCAAGGGGTATTGCTATAATATTCATGATTACTCATGAACATATACCAGCAGAATTAAAAATAGTATACAAATAATGAATGGTTATGAGTTCAATAGTGCGAATATGTTGATGAGTTGAAAGATTAACATTCTATTCAACGAGGCGTCAGCCGAGTTGAATAGAATTAACGTTAATCTTTCAACGAATGAAAATATTTGCACTATTAAACGAATGAAAAACATTCATTATTTGTTTTATACAAAATCGAAGAAGACCTAATAGAACGTTAATCAACAAATTATGCTTTACTCCTTATAAAGATAAATTAAATAAAAATGCACGACCGTGCAATATACCATCTATTGAATATCATGTGACCAACAATCGTCCAATCAAATCACAAGGATCCACGTAGGTGTTGTATAAAGCTTGATAATGTAACCTAATAACTCTTTTTTTCAATCATGAGAGAAATCTTACATATTCAATATGTAATATTATCATATAAACAGGTTAGATTAACTCGATGGGAGGCAGAGAAAGGAGGAAAATCAAAGGGGTATGGGAAATAACACCAAGTAAACTTATAATTATGCGAGTTCAAATTTGAGAGAGAGAGAGAGAGAGGGGGGGGGGCGGAATATTTGAAATAATAGAATGACAGAGATAAAGAGAAAGACATGTTGACAGTGTGGGCTGTAAAAATAAGAGGGAGAGAGGGAGAGAGAAACAAAGAAAGAGAAAGAGAGGGAGAGCGAGAGAGAGAGGGGGAGAGGGGGGAGAGGGAGAGAGAGAGAGAGAGAGAGAGAGAGGGAGAGAGGGAGAGAGAAACAAAGAAAGAGAAAGAGAGGGAGGGGAGGGAGAAAGAGAGAGAGAGAAAGAGAGATAAAGAGAAAGAGAGATAAAGAGAGAGAGAGAGATAGAGAGGGAGAGAGAGAGAGAGAGAGATAGAGAGGGAGAGAGAGAGAGAGAGAGAGAGACAGAGAGGGACAGAGAGAGAGAGAGAGAGAGAGAGAATGATAATATAACTGCCTTAACTAATATTAAAGAGAACTAAAGCTGTCATGCAATAGAAAATAAGAACTAAACAATAACAAGAGTTCCTATGCACATTTACACTTACAGAATAAATGCAATGACACCAACACCCCATACATCTGCTCCAGTGGATACAGGTAGCTTGTTGACAACCTCAGGAGCCACAAACTCTGGGGTACCAAACTTACAAGTGATCTCCTCCCCTTCCTTCAACACAGCAGCAAGACCAAAGTCAATCAGTTTGATGTCATCAGACTCCGGGGCCACTAGGAGAATGTTCTCAGGCTGATGATAAAATAACAAGAAGAACAATGCAAAGTAAAGGGATATTTACAGGAAAAATTATATTTTTCTCATTTTTAGGTTATACTTCATTCTAAATTTACTGATTTGAGCAATATACATGCATTTTGGTTCAAATCTCCTATTCAGTATTAACCAGAAAATTTTGGTTTCACCGAGGAGACTTTCATAAACCTGATAAACCAAATTTGTGTGAGATGTTCATCACCATGCAGTGCTCCATAAGATACATCTTGCATTTTTTACATTTTAGGAAGAAATACTAGACTATTTTTAATCTGGGCATAACAGCAAATGTCTGGTTTCGATGCAAATGCTATCATGAACAGTTTAAGCAGGTAAATGCAGATTAAAGCACTGACACGTTGAAGATACCAACAACAAATACAAAAATAGAATATATATATACACACTAAATTTCCTCATTCCTATAAGCTTAAAGAGAGGAACCATCAATTTCCTGTAAATGATAGGTTAGTCAATGATAAAAGAGATCAAGGCCTAGGTTCATGAAACTGTTATCAATGACATGTTGCAATATTCTATTTAGCAAGTGAAATTGTTTATTTGATTGACTGTAAGAAAATTATGTTATACAGGGCTGTCAACCTTCCCGCATTTGGAGGGAGTCTCATTCTCCCGCCGCCCCAAAAGCTCGTAGCAGGAGACTCCCGCCACCACGCCTTCCTCCCGCTCTCCCGCCAACGATGTAGAATCTCCTGGTTTATGAAAAAACCTCCCGCTAAACCGTACCGTATACCAAAAGAAAAAAAGAAAGATGTTCTCTTACCCGCCCCCCACCTCTGGTAACGCATGTCTTACCTTTAGATCTAGATGGACGACATTCCTATCGTGCATGTAGATGAGACCATCGATGAGCTGCTTGAGGAAACCTACAGCTTCACTCTCTGAGAAAGAATCTCTCTGGACGATACGTTCAAACAACTCTCCTCCCGTCAAACTGGTAAATAGATAATGGCAAGTCAAGGAATATAATCAGCAAAATATAACCCCCAAAATGGCTGCTTGAACATGAATTATATCTTTGCCTAATTGATATATGACCACTACAGAAAAAAAGAGTTTATGTAGTGAATACTCAATCACAATTGACTGTTGAATGATAGAAGCATACCAGGGAAATGATAAGAGATTTCACTTCTATGATTTCCTTCTCATGAAGTTTGGATATCAAATGATTTTTGTTCAAAAACATGAGCACACTATAATGCCTTATGTTTTTATGATAAGTATACTCACATGCACCAGACAATGTTCAAACAAAGTAAAATTATTATTACAGACTTCATAAAAGTCATTCTCAAGACAATTATATGCAAGATGTATTACTCACCACAGCTCAAATCCATATATTACTAACTGATTTCATTAAAACGATAAACATATTAAGTAACAGTTCTCATGCAGATCTAGATCAAATTTGCCCTTTTGTGAGGCAGACGGTTTCCTAGAAGATAAGGTTTCCTGATTCATGATAAAGACAGCATATAACTTCCTAACCACACACACACATAGCTTCCTTGATATCCTTGACCGCCAGAAGGGCAGAGTATCAAAGTTGTGACATCATAGAAATCCATTTTTTAAATTTCTCAATTTGAAATTAATTTTCCGAAAGAGCATAACAAATACTGTCCAAATGTCGTAAACGAATTGAATATGTTAAGTATTGGCCGAGACATGACCATACAAATAATTCAATAGGACTAAATCACTGTTATTTGTATGGTCATATCTCAGCCAATACTTAACATATTCAATTGTTTTACGACATTTGGACATTATTTTTGATGCTTTTTTGGGAAATGAAGTTTAAATTTGGAAACTCTAAAGTTTTTTGACGATGTCACACTTGACCACTCTATTAACCCTATAATATTGTCCTTATGACTCTAAGCAAACAAAGATAACACCTCATATATAGTCGTATTAAAACTAACCGTGACTTTTGAACACACAATGAAACTGTATTTAGAAAGGATCTATAACAGCTTAGAAGGGAGACTGTAATCAACATATAATATATACCAAACTGAGTTCCAAGAAGTTCAACATAGGCATATACAGTCACCTTCAGTGTTTAATGGGTAAAATACCTCATTTTCTAGAGAAAAAATGTAGTACTGTTTGCTCTAGATAAACAGGACCTTTTATTATTTAGACATAAATCTGAAGTAGTTTCCTGTTATGTGCAGATTTATTTACTTGTGAATGTCATAATTGACCTTTGTTCGGTAAGCATGAGCGCTTTAGCCATTCACATAAAGCAATGTCAACTTTACATTTAGACCTATAATATGCAACTAAACACATCAAAATGATCATAGAAAAGAATTGATTAGAACATTGCAAAATGGCAGAGAAAGAAAAATTAATGCAAACTATCATTTTTCAAAATGGGAATTACTATTTATCTTAATGTGAATACTAGCTGTAAACTGCAGTGTAGACTATAGTTTATACACAAAGAGAAGTTTTCATACTATATTACTGATCCCCAGCCTGTCTAAGAATATGCTCGATCAGACATTCTAGCTTGAATGATACCAAGGAAAAAATCACAGACCTTGCAACAATATTTCAATGCTTAGAGACTCCTTACAGTGAATATATATCCACTGACATTAAATCAGATATGACGTATATCCTCTACATATACTATAAGACAGTGCAAACCCGCACATGTGCCTATCAAATTCAAATGTAATGCATGTACAGCCAGCAACTACATGTATATATACAAATATAGGTTTCTCATTACCTATTAATCATTTGCCGTAAAAAAAGGGGAAAATCTGTGTCATGCGGAAAGATGGAGTGCTGAAACAACAACAGGAAACTAGCCAAAGTACTTGAACAAAGAATTCTAGTGATAATTGGAGTAACATCTGACATTCTGCTGGTAATGTGATGCTGCTGATATATTGAATGATATTACTGATTACATTTGTTTTGCACAATAATACAGAACCATATGTCATGGAAAACAAAAGCAAAACAAAGACAAGAGAAAAATAGAGATAAAGGGAAAGAGACAGAGAGAGAGACAGACAGACAGAGACAGACAGACAGACAGACAGAGAGAAAGAGAGACACACACACAGACCAAGAATGGCAGAGAGTGAGACAGAGACAGAGAGAAAAAGAGAATGACAAAGAGAGAGAGAGAGAGTACTATAGAATAGTAACTATACTCGTTACTGTGATATCTCTTGAAATGTATACTTGTCTTTTCCATCAATGTTTTATTCATGTGCAATTCAGTTACTTGTTACTGCGATACATGGAAATGAATCAATAAATACCATTTATCTATCTATCTAAGAGACGATCAATAATCCAACGGACTGACATCCAAATTAACAGACTAAATCAAAAACGCCAAAGCAAGGTAGACATAACACAATACAATCCACTCATCTAAATCAAATACCAAAGTATTTTACATCAGTAAATAAAATCAGAATGCAAATGAACAATCATAACCAGACAATCTCTGTGACATATACAAGTACAATTCACTAAATGATTTATGTAAGCAAACATATATTCTGAAATCTATAGGGTATAATTTCAAACACTCACCATGAATGTCATCCTTATACTTCCCTGAATGGAGCTGGAATGAGCGTATTAATGATTGACTTAGTTTAAACAACCTAGACCTCTCAATTACAACCCGGTTGCTGTGAACCACAACTGATAGCATTTGTTTAACAAGGTCATTTGATAGGTATACCACTGGCTATATGATCAATGGTTTGCCCTTGGTTTTAGTCAACAAAGTTAATAAAATGTGATTGTTTAGCTGAGAATAATTCGATTTAAGCAGCTATATACTGGTGGACTTTTCAGTAAAATACCTACCCTAATATTTAATGACTTTAGTTATTTTTATTTATTCTTTTCTTGGGGCAAAGGTTAGGTTCTGAAAAACTGTTAGTACTCACAGACTACTAATATGCCCTTTTAGCTTCATTTTCTCTTATATAGACAGTATTGAAAATCACTAAAAGCCTATATCCTCTAATAGAATCCTCGTCTGTATTTGTTTATGACTGCATATTGTAAGTCCTATTCTCAGCCTGTCTCTCTGTAGGCACAAGAAATTCACAGGGAAAAGGTTCGCCTTGACCCAATTTACAAAACATGAAACAAGATTATCTAGGAGTCGGACTGAAAGAGAGCCATGTCCTCATGTCCTCCCAGGACAATTATGGTTTTTAAATTTAAGTTTGTGAAACCTTGAAGTTATAAACAATGGTCCACTAATATGAAGAAGGGTTCATATATACGACCAAAACATGAGTATTCAAAGTTGTTTGACTATATATACAACTTGGTCAAGTATTTACTTTAACTACATTTTCAAGTCATCTCGAAATTAATGGCGTCCGTATGCACATAAATTTGAGTGAGGATCCCCCCCCCCCCCCCACTGCTCGTAGTTATGGCGCTAAACTGGAGAGCTGTTGTGCTTTGCGACTTCGAGTTAAGAACTTACAGTTTCATAAATACGAGTGCATCTACAATTAGGTCCTAATTAAATGCAAGATTATTTCAAGTTTAAAACCATGACTTAAACTTTAGTTTAACAGAATGCCATGTGAACCCCACCATTATTCTAACTAACAAATGTTAGTTAGTTAATGCCCTTAGACAATATCATGATTATCAAAAAACATAACAGATTAGGATTATAGCAACTGGAAACACAGGAATACAGCTGATTGCAATGTTAGCTGTTACTAGATAACAGACAATGATAAAATAAACAGCTCCTTCAAAGAAGGTCAGTAGATTTATTCGTTCTAAGTTGAATTGAGCTGCCTAAACTAAAGCACATCTAAAGATATTCAAATGAGTGTAGAGAGTGCACATAATGAGAATGACTGGATTAAAAAAGTAAATAAAATATCATCTGCTAGGAGAGTAAATGGCATCAATATTATCTGAGTATAATAATGCCATTCTGGATCTCAAAAGAACATAGATCAAATCAAATCAAATCAAATTTGTTTACTGATATATTGGAAGTATTAAAGATTTGAATTATGCATGAAGACCATTGTAGCTATATGCTAGGGCAATGTAATGTTATTGATGAAGAATGAAAAACATGTAATATAAATGCAAAAACTTAATTATCTGCTTATGAAAAGAAAAGATAACTCACCTAGCTAGCAGAGCTTTGATTTCAACAGACAATGAGGAATACAAATACCCTTTTACCTCTTCGACTGACTTTTACATGAAGAATGATTCTCTTTAACTCATGAAGATAATTCCAAGGTATTCCTGTATTCAGATGTTATCCACTACTCTATGTTACATTCTAATGTTTAATTATTCAGTAGCACTCATGCACAAGCAAGCAAAGTTAGCATTGCAACGCTTTGCACAAGTGATCGTAAAACTGATTCCTTTCAACTGATATCCTTTCATCCATGCTGACAGTGTAAACATAGACTTTCATAATCTGCCACTTCTCAATATCCTTTGTTGATTATTGTGCTTAGTTAATACCAACACTGTAATAAGTCTGCCACTTTTCTCACTCTCTCTCTCTCTCTCTCTCTCTCTCTTTCTCCTCTCTATCTCTGTCTACAATCTCTCTCTCTCTCTCTCTCTCTACATCTCTCTACATCTCTGTCTCTCTTATCTCTCTCTCTCTCTCTATCTATCTCTGTCTACAATCTCTCTCAATCTCTCTCTCTCTCTCTATCTATCTCTGTCTACAATCTCTCTCAATCTCTCTCTCTCTCTCTCTATCTATTTATATATCTCTCTCTTGCTCTCCTTCCACATTCATGTCTAGCACTCTAATTCTTACTTAAACCCTTCTTTTGTTGACTGACACTGACATGACACATTTCTTAGTTGGCTGCATTAATCATCCCTTCTTAACCCTTTCAGTACTGCTGATGGGTTTTTCTTGCCAAAATCCTGAATGGCGTTTATCAGTTTCGGCTCTTTGAGTTAAAGCTCGTCTTTGTGCTTGAAATTGGTTTATGAATTGTAAAGTTGGAAATTCATGGAACACTGTCATCATGAAAATGTACAATGCAAAAACAATTTAAATGATTTAAATGATTTAAAACTTATTTAAGAAATCTTTGCTATGATACATGTTTGATTTTTTTAATGTAGATCGCATTGCCTCAAATATTGCAACGCACATGTATAAGGGAAATAGAGTGAATAATAATGTAATTGAAATCTTTCAAACACGATCACAAATATTTTCATGAAATCAACTAAAACACAAATTCAATACCCTACTACTTTGCCATTAGAAATTATGTCTAGATTGTGTAATATGTCATTGCACTGTTTGCACATTTCAACAGTTGATGGACAAGCTTAATGAAATTGTCTAAAGTTGATTTTGTTAAAGGTTAACGGTAAAGACATAAAACTAATGAAAGGATACATCTCCATCGCCATGACGACTTCTCTCTTGGTCTCATAGGCATCAAAGAGCTTGATGAGTCTCTTATGATCTAAGATACCCATCACAGCTATCTCATTGCGCACCTCATCCCACATGCCTGCCTTGACACGGATCGTCTTGACGGCACACTCGCTACCGTCCGCTTTAGAGATGCCCTTGTGAACAACACCATAGGCTCCTCTGAAATAAGACAAAGTTAATATAAACAAAAAGTATTATCCTTTTTTCCACAAGAATGTCACATTGCAAATATTCTAAACTGAATGACAAGCACCACTAAAATAAACCTTACAACAATATTTAAATTGTACAGTAGGCTTACGGTTGTACCATATGAGAGAAGGGGGAGGATTGGGGAGTCCTGAAAAGGACTGTCTGTAATATTTAAATTGTAAAGACTAGCTTGAGAAACCTATAAACATTTGTTCCTACCGCTATTCTATTTTTTCATTATGTAATGTATAATTTTATGATTGCACCATACTCTTACTATATAACTACTAGTCAACATCTGTTCATGACTTGGAGGATTGTGGAGTAAGAGTCATTTTCATATATCAATTGAGCCATCCTGTTGCCAGAAAACACAAAATGTGAAATAAAATCATTCTTGATGGTGATCACACAAATCTGAAGAAACACTTCACTTTCATATTTACCTTCCAAGCTCAGTCAGGAGTTCATATTCATCTTCAACGTGGATGTCTTTCTTGATGAAGACTCTCCTATATCCATCAGGTCCAGCTAATTATCATCATGGAATAGAACAAAGATGAGACAGACAGGATGATGAGAACTAAGAAATGATATAGAGGGTCATCTTAATACATATTTCTATCAAACGTGATCTTATTTTGTCAAGTTTGCAAACCCACTATGTCTTTCCTTCTGAAAAGACAATGTGAATATTTCAGAGATCTCATAATAATGACAATATTTGACTAACTAAATAAACTAAATATTTCATTGATATTCATCACAATATTTGTATTAGCTTCCAATAATTGGAGAGTCTATAATTTATTCTTACATTAGATATCTTTATGGATCAAACACCAAAATGTTCAAATTCAGAAATCTTAAAAACATCAGTATTAATGGGATAAACTTAAATAGTTCTATATAAACAGAATTGTTCACATCTATGGAGAGACAGGAACATACATGTGACATAGATTTCAGCTGAATGCGAGACACTGCCAGCTATGTTTGATGCTTCCAGCGTATAGACTCCGCAATCCTCTTTGTCAAAGTTGATGATCTCCAGGGCGAAGCCTTCTTCTCCTTCATAGAAGAACTGATACCTCTCAAAATCTTCGATGACTTTGCCATCCTTAGACCAGATGACCTCAGGCTCTGGGATACCATCTATACTGCATTCCAGCCGAATGGACTGACCTATTGTTCCCTCCGTGTCTTTATAGGTCTCAACAAAATGAGGGGGCTCTATCATGGTGAAAATATAACAAAAATATTAACATTTATATACTGTGTATGAACATTGATATTTTTATACTTATGAGATTTGTTAGATGAAGAAATAAAGAATGAGAAAGGAAAGAAAGAAAGGAAGAGACTCCAAACAATTGATCAATTCTAGGATGGCCCTACTTGTGATCAATGGTCTTCATTGTTTTCATTGGAAGATAATTGCTCAAAACATTCAGAAGATCAAACATATTTATTCAAAATTCAAGCAAATATCTCCACAATATGCTTTTAAAAAATTGACCACATTTAGGAAATCATTGCCATTACTCATTTATTCCATGAGAAGTTGTATCATACATCACATTAGCTTTTCCTATTGTCAATAATAACTGAAGTGATAGTAGTCTTTAGACATTTGGCAAGACCTTGACAAAAAAAAGACTTCCTGACTAAACATCAGCACAGGATGATGCTAACAATGTCTACGGTCATGAAAAGTTCTTAAAAAGTCATCCCTATTCATACAGACAAGAGACAGATTAATTTGGGATCAATGATCAATTTAAATTTACTATTCAGCCCTGATTTATAAAAAAGGACAGAGATAAATGGAGATCAAAATAGAGAGGAAGAAACATGACGAGGACAGACCACCAGTTTTAGTGGTATTGCTTGAGTGGAATCTGAAGGACAAGATTATTCAGAAGTGGTATAGCTGATCTAATTTTAATTCAACTTAAATTTTACAGTCACTGCAGATTTTTAGAATGTTGATATATCACAGGTAACCATGTCGAGGAGACTTTTATTACATAAATACATGTACTATAAGTTCAAACTTCAGACCAGATGTTACACAATTTCATCTTTTTTTTTCAAATGAAAAATGTCAGTATTTTGACACTGTTAAATTTGTTTACATATTAAAGATTTGGAAGGGTATAGATTTTGTTTCCCTTTCTTCCAAAGTACAAGAAGTTGGGTAGGGTAATACACAGTATAATTCAAAACCAAAACAGTTTGTCAGCTTTCATCTCTGTTTAAAAAATATATCTAAAAGCATGCTTGTGTGTGTGAGAAACAAGCTCTAGTGATGATTACTCCACGTTTCTTTTTATCAAAGATAGAATGTAATGGATATATTTGTATATAGGGTTGTGATTGTGCCATATATTAGGTTCAGGATTAGGCTTAGCAAAAGTGCTAGCTTCAGGGTTGAAGTTAGGAATTTGGTTCATAGTAGATCTACGGTTAGTGTAAGAGACTAGACATGGAGCAATATTGCTGGGAATGGCCACTCAAATCTTCCAGGAGCCAAACCGTAGACACAGTACACATCTCACCTGCGACATCAAGATAAAGTCTACAGCTAGCCTCTCCATGTTCATTGGTAGCTATACACCTGTACTCCCCTATCTCACTACTAGTGACCTTTAAGATGTCTAGCGAACAGACTCCATTAGGTTGAGAGGAGACCTTGAGGTTGTCTGAGTTCTTGAGGACCTCTTCCTCCCGCATCCAGACCACCTTGGGTTTAGGGTCTCCAGACAGGGTACAGGAGAGGATCGCTTTGCCATCCTTCACGGCGAACACCTCCTCAGTGGTCTTCACGAACAGGGGCTGGTTTCCTATAAACAAGAATGGGGGAGATTTTTTTCTTAAAACCATGAATTCAGATCTTAGAACGAAGTCAACTGTTTTTTTTTTTTTTATAGCAAACAGTAATTTCTTCTTTCAAAACGCCATTGGCCTCCCTAAAGAATAGATTTAAAACCATTTTCAATTTAGTTTACCTGTGATATATTAATGGAATATACTAGTATATCTTTTTCATTACATACCAGAACAAATTATAGAGAGTCTTTATGCCCAAAATATATGTCTATTTCTTGCATGAGCCATAAGTTATGAAAATTAAATAAAGTGAAAAACGGCACTTTTGGTACTGGCCTTGTTTTTTATTAGATACAATAGCACAGTAATACTTAAAACACAAGTATTTAACCTAGCAATGAGAAGCTTTGGCTAAAGTGCGATTTCAATTTATCACTCATCTGTTGCATAAATTCAAGGGATAATAGTTTAAGCTCATGTTACACACTACACATGTATCTTATGAACAGAAATTGATTTACAAAATGTATATGACAAAAATTAGTCTTGAGTAAAAGTGTGGAAAAAAAATAGTCAGCTAGTACAGCATTGAGTGCTGTAATATTGAGACATCACTAATGAAGTTTATTCTCCTAAAAGCATGCTGCCCTCTCAAGCTTAAAAACAGATAATGACCTTTATTTTCTCCAGACCTATAAACGGAGGGTTATACTGACAGGCAGAAATAATCTTTTTAGATTGGTCAGCCTTAAAAACCAAGAACAACAACAACAACATTCTAATTTTAGCAAATCAGCTGAAGAAGGCATGGCATAAGATTTAGGATTATCATCATACTCTTATCTACAAAATATATTGACTGATTTGATGTGCATGGTTAAAATTCATTGTCCTAAGATAATATCTGTTAAAATCCATCACATCTGATTCCTCTATAAAAGTTTTTAAAACTTGACAAACAGAAAACAATATTTAAGAAAACAATCCTACACACAGCATGTAACACAGCAAACAAGAACATAATATTATTTACTGAAGGAGTATTGTTTTAAGACATCCTTCTACATTGCTATTATGGTCTTATATTTGTGTAAATAAGCTATGAGTGGTATCTTGAAAGAATGCATTAAAAAGTCTTCTACTTTCCAAAATATCAACAAAAAAACAAACAAAAACACAACTTTAATATCACTTGAGATATAATTGTAAAAGACAATACCATATTCAGGACAACATCTGTACTTATTTATCTGCAATTTTTATCTGTAGCCCATTCCAGCTTTTTGTTTTACACTAGTGGGTATTTCTTACAAGACTTCTAACTCTTTGAAAAGATAAACATACAAATATATCACCAAACTCTATCCTTAAAAATGAATTGATAAAAATTCAAGACAGTACAATCCAGCTATGATGTGCCACTCACAGATATCAGATGGATTTTCCATTTATCTATTAATTTACTGAACAGATGCAATTTCATAAGCTATGGGTATAAATCTAAGTGGCGTCAGGTCACGGTAGGAAAATAGTAGATACAGCGTTGATGAAACACACAGAATAGATAAGGACTTAACAATAAAAACATATCAGACTTTAAACAAAAGAGATGAAAAAGTATGGGGAGAAAATCAAGGGAAGATGCAGTTGATTATCAGAAATTTACAAGGTAGTAGAAAATTCACATCAATATGAAAGAAAGTTGATCAAACATTAGGGATGAACTCACTGAAGACGGTTAAACTTCCAACAACATGCGTTTCCTAAGGATTGGGGATTGGATATTCTAAGAGTCATTCTGAAAATGGGTGAAAAGTCGGCAAGGAATTGGATGCAGTCAGTGGAAGGGTTAAAGAGATTCCCTTAAATGGCAAATCACAACTAATCACACCTTAGAAGAGTTTGATTTTGATTGTTTTGTTCTTAACCCTCTTCAAGTACACACAAATGATTTTGGACAATAATAATGGTACCCCTTTTCCTCTGTCTGTCTTAATAGCATTCTAAAATATTACTTTTAGATTCTATTAAAACAAAAATAAGCTTTTCTTGCCCAGTTTACTGGATGAAACATTGAATTTCATGTGGAACAATCTGCACTGATAGTATTAATTTTTCCACTTAACTCTTTAAATAATTCTACCATGAGCACAGATCTTTTTAGTAAGTAATCAAATATCATTCTCAACCAAAGTGCAGAACAAACTACTGTACTTTTTTTTATTGAGATCCAGATTTCCTAATTTCAAGAGTAAAGGCAGTTGATGTGGCTAAACGAATGCACATGATACTATCGTTTTGGAAAAGTCATTAATAGGAAACCAGATTCAATAAACTTAAAGAAGGACTGGAATATGCAAAAGGAATGATCAAATAAAGAAATGAAAGAAACACGAGTGGGAAAATCACATCAGAAATTGCAAGGAATTGAACGGATGAATTTGGTATTGAAGCTTTAAGGCTCAATGCAGCTTGTGCGGAATGGCAGCAAAAATCTGATTGCAAGACTGAGAAGAGTTATGGGTAACCTTTGTTTGCTGTGCTGTTGGACTGTGAAGGCGTATGTCTTGCCTTATTGCCTGAAAGATGGGAGGAGAGAAAGAGAGCAAGGTCGAGAGGAAATACCTTCAAAAACTCATGCAAGTAGATTAAGGTGTAGATCCATCTCTCCCCTTTTCTATTGAAATAAAAGACATGCATTGGATACTGAAAAGGGGTTAAATCAGGAAAATGTACATATTTATGGATGACAGGTAGACCTATGCTCTTACGGGACACAATAGTTTGTTGCAAAATACATATAAACATGAACAAAATAAGATGGACAGTTGGTATTTCCATCACATCAATAAAAAGGAATAACTGAAAATGACTCTCTATAATGAACATGTAATGGAAAAGAGAAATTATTAATAAGATACTTGTAAAAATACATAGAACATGCAGCAGAGCCAAGAACTGGCATAAAGGAATAATGTCCATCAGGTGATGCAAACCTCCGGTAGCCCCTAAAATCACACCCCTGCCACTCTCTCTTTTGTTCAGCCATACCCCTACTATACCCTGTTTGGTTAAGTTGCATCCTACCACCCCTCCCCTTCTTTTGTTTGTCACGGTGCTGATGTACCTACCACATCCCATCTTGTCCAGTTTCAACCTTATAATATCCTCTCTGGAACAGTTGCTCCCCAATCATACCCTGTCTGGTTGAAATACACCTGTACTCACCACAGCCTGTGGTATGCAACCACACTCTGTCTTGTCTAATTACACCCCTACCATACCCCATTTGGTTTAGAAGTACCTTTACTTAATGAACTCTTTCTTTGGTCTTTAGTAAACTAGTCTTGTAATCACCCCAAGCATACCATGTTTGGTCCAGCCATATCATTACAATTCCCTGTTTGTTCAAGTCGCACCCCTATCATATTCTTCCTCTTCCAATCCCACCGCTGCCACCACACCCTTTTTTATCTTGTCACACCCTTTTTTATCTTGTCGCACCCTTACTACACCCATAGCCTACTCTCTCTGCTCCATTCACACATCTCCTTTCTTACCCACATCCTTGAGCTTGATGAGATCTGACTCCTCTCCCGGTTCACTGATCCCACTTTCGCTCTCAGCGCGCACCCGGAACATGTAGGCACCTTTCTGGTCCATCTCCTCTACACAGAACTTGGTATCAAGGATATCGGTAGCGATGAGTGTCCACTGCTTGCTGTAGGTGTCCTTAGCTTCTAGGATGTAATTGAGCTGAGTGCGGGACTTCTTGACAGGTGCAGCACCCCACGTTAAGGTGATACCGGTCTGATGGATGTCAGAGATACGGGGCTTACTACCAATCCATCCACCATGAGCTAAGCACAAAAGAACAGTATTCACAGAGATCAATGACCAAATGATTTTTGTAGGGCAGAGGATTCATCCCTTTGGATGAAACCCTCTACATGATGACACAGACATCTAACAAATAATGTACATCAACCAGGGGCAAGAACAAAAAGAATATTGAAACAAATACGGATAAATATCTTGTAAATCTTTATATTACACTTCATCTGACCCTAAAGAAAGAAAATGTGTACAGAAAGGAAACACAGGCTTTAAAGACATCACAAACGCAAATATGGAATCTTATGAACTATAGTCCAAATATGAAATTTTACCTAACACCAAACACTTATCAAAAGGACCATCAAACAAGATAACACAGTGGAGGGATATCCATGTAGAGCATAGCTAGACTTCAGTAGTACAAAAAAATAGGCTAATAAAGCAAGTATAACTTCATTGAAGGATCACTCCAGAAATTATCAGTGATGGGGAACTAAGGAAAATGCTTCAAAACACAGATGGCAATCAGTTTGATTTATCCCTTGAACCTATCTCTGAATATCTTCTCAAGTACAACCTATCTACTAGTGAGTAGAGTCACACACAATATATAGCATGCAGCTGTTTCTAGCAAGAAGCCTTGGTATTAGCACTGCCCAAGACCAAGTATAAATAGCACCCTTTTCCTCCCTCCTCCTACCATATAGTACTAATAAACACACACATACATCTGACCTATTTCTCACTGGCCTCATACTACTTCAAGAATCTGCAAATGGCTTTGAAACACAATTGTTTGGGTCTGATATATAGTCATCATGATATCTGATGTTTTCACTTAGATCTCAGTACATCATTTTGTTTTCCTTTAAATCTGTATGTACAGGAAGGTCCTTGATAGATCTATGATGACAAGTTTTGAATGTGACTAGCTCCTAGATTATGTGAACTTATGCTTTTGTACGTTATAGAAATTCTACAAATTCATCATTATTTTCCTCTTCTTTTTCTTCTTCTCCTTCTTCTTTTTCTTCTTTTACCTATTATCATTTCTATCATCAGTTTAATGTTGTTATTATTATTATTATGTTTAATAAGTAATTCTTTTATTTTTCTTATCTGTCTGTAAATATTACTATTTTAACTTGTTAATTTTATAGATGTCTGTAAGGGACCCCACTGGAAATAAGCTCTTGAGCTTTCGTTGGTTATCCTGTTCAAGCTGACTTATTTTTGATCTGTTATTATTGCATATTGTTGTATGTTGGAAGCTTGTCGAATACAAATCAATCAATCAATCAACTAAAATGCACTTTATGTACTTTTGTATATTTTGTGCCCTTGTAATCATACAAATACTCCAAGATTAATATTTGATTTTTTTCTTCTTATTTTCCAGAATCCAGCCAACTCATATTATGTACACAAATCATCTAGACTAATTGGCAATACTAAAATATAACCATTTGTTTTGCTCTAAGAAAGTCAATTGGAGTACATGTAAATGATAAGTTCAAATCTACCCCAGATCACACACCTATCCACCATACTCACAAATATATCTAACTAAATGGTTTCTACTCATTTTTATACCCGCTTTTCATCAAAATTACTCACTTCCACTAATGCTCTTGAGATAATACCCCCTCTTAAAATAAAATAATAAGCTGCTTAGAAACTAATTTCCGATCAGGCTATGAAGTTGAATAAAGTTGATTAAAGATTGTAAAATCAGTACTTAATAGATACTATTGTGTAGGGCATAAATTGGAGAAAAAAAATATAAAAATCTACAAACATAGCCTACCAAAGGGTTACCGAAGGGTACAATGTTGAATTGAAATGAGATATCTGTTATGGCACACAGAAACATAGTGGAAATTTGCCAATTTCCCTTCAGGTATTGTTTTCATTTCATTCTAGATCATATTTTGAACTGCTTGGTGTAACTCATTGACCTCGTTCTGGCTCTATAGGGGGCCTAATTCAGCAAGGCAGGGTGTAGTTTAGAGACCACATGAATGTGTTGTATCCCTCTGTTATTGGAATCGGGAGAATGTCCATGTGCTGTTCTGTTCCGCAAGAATGGAACCATCACATCATTAGGTTTCTCATTCTTTTTCGTTACATGGTTTCCTTTAATTTTCTCTTATCTTATTTCCCTCCCTCTTCCCTTCCCTTCTCTCTCTCTCTCTCTCTCTCTCTTTCTCTGTTTTTTGCTGACTTTATATCTTACTGTTGACAACTTTAAGGAGCGTCTTAAAACTTTTCTTTTCAAAAATACTTTCCAATGTTAACGAGAGAAAGTATGTTGAGCATATCTCACTCTTCTTATGTTACTCTATCCACTTTTCCTTCTTACTCTTTCTTACAGCGCATAGAGACATATTGTAATATGCGCTACATAAGTGCGGTATATTATTATTATTATTATGTACATTGTCATGACCCTTTTCCTATTTGCTTTCTTATTCACTAAAGTTCAATTTCAATACCATTTTCTATTAATATTGAGGCCTCTATCTTTATTGCTTCCCTCCCCTTTTATCATTTTCCCCAATGTAACCATTTTGGTCTTTTAATACTGATAAATGGATTCACAAAACAAAAACAAAAGGTTAATCTCCCCTATTCTACTCATGAAGAAAGTGAAAGCTACATGTACAGCAATTTCAAATCCATCTACTGAACACGCTGACTAGAAGTCTTCAATAATATCTCTTTTTCTCAAGTCTCTACATCTTTCAGTTTAGTTAATCCATTGTCAATTGGAATTGGGTGGTTTATGTATTATGCCTAGAGGAATGAGATAAATTCAGTAGTCAACAGGTTAAACTAGGATTTCTTTTTGGATTTCCAAGGTTTATATATCTATATCATTTTTCTGGATTTATTAAATCTTGCCTGGCCTCATTCCAAAGCTTTATCGGTTCTTGGTTACTCCTACATACTCTAATGTCTATCTGTCTGTCTCTTTGTCTCTCTTGCTATCTATCCATCTATCAATCTATCTATCTAACACTGCTTTTCCCTCTTTCACCCTCTTTCTTTCTTTCTCTCTATCTAACTCATATATTTATATCTCTCTCTTTCCATCTCTCTCTCTTTCTCTCTATCTCCCCCTCTCTCCTCTGTCTCTTCCACCCCTTTCTCTCCCATGTCTCAACCGTCTCTAATCTCTTTCTTTCTCATACATACTTCCTCTCTCACAAAATCTATATATGTTATCCCTCTCCCCTTCTCTCTTCATCTCTCTCTGTCTTTCTTTCTGCCTCATTCTCTCTTCCTTCATCTCTCCCTTGCTCTTCCCCATCAACACATCTTCATGTCAAATTGTTTATAGCTACACAGCAATACATTCATCACACACGCTC
>JARBES010000131.1:32195187-32207088 GCA_030265145.1 Strongylocentrotus pallidus | reverse complement strand
ACATTAGTGCCGCGGCGGGACTCGAACCGCGGACCTTGCGATCGACAGTCCGGCGACGTATCCACTCGACCACGACAGCTCAATGAATAGCAACAATGACCTCTTGACCATTCACAGAACTTACCGTCTTCTTGCCAAAGGGTGGACCAAAGACTCCCTTCCTCCGCTTGTCCAGCTTGGACATGATGATATCTTGGGTCTGATTGGCTGACGTCTGGGCAGAGAAGTTAATGATGTTGGGCTTGTACAATTCCTTATCCAGATTGTTCAGCAAGAATTCCTGTGGGAAAATAATCGATAGATATATGATGAATATCACCACAAACAGTTGGAGAGTGCAATGGTATAAAGAGCAAGTTGATGATGATGGGTTTGTACAATTCCTTATCCAGATTGTTCAACAAGAACTCCTGTAGAAAAGAATTGATTGATATATGATGAATATCACCACAACCACAAATAGTTAGAGAGTGCAATGTTACAAAGAGCAGCCATCTAATTGACCCATTTTCTGAGTAATTGCAATAGTTATATCATAGCCTACACTTAATAAGTGCATCATCTCCAAACACCACACAAAATTTGTAAGGTAAATGCTTTCCTCACATGCATAGAGCCATAGCCAGTTGTTAAAATTGATTTTTCTCTCCGTTTTATTTTGCATATATCACACTTAGACATAATACCTTATACCTGGTATAGCTGCAAAGACATTACCATTCTTTTCAATCTATATTACTCCTGTCCTCGGTTGAGTAAAGAAAAGCAATGGATATTTTCTTCATTAAAGTAAATATATACTCTGCGCACACAGTGACAATGTTAATCTACTAATGCTTGCAACACAACAACTCTTTTGGTAGAAATGAGAGTCACTTGCTTGCATGCCCTAAATATTGGTTAAATATTTAGATTCTCATTTCCAAATGTCAAAATACATCTCAATATCTAATCCTGACAAAAAAGAAGTACATGTAAACTATCTATTAACAATATATCTTTGAAAATTCATAAATTGTTTGATTGATTCTGAGCTTACCGTAATGTAGACTGACTTTCCAGTACCGGTTGGACCAACAAAGAGGCAAGGCTTCTGATGGCTAACCAGCAGCTTCATCAGGGCAGTATAACGGACTGTGTCAACAGTCGGTACAATGATGGAGTTAACTGCAGCATCTTTAGGAATGGGTGGGGCTTCCTTTATCTCCTCTACCCACAACTCCCATCGACCAAGATCCTGATGGAGAGATCACATGGCATTGAGAGCTTTTAAAACTGAAAGCGTTTGTCACTCACAAAGAAGCTTGGATTTTTTGATGATTCAATTTTTTACATTTAAATTTTTGAGATAGTCTTTTGAGTTAAAGATGTACAAGAAGTTTCCACTTGTACAGTTCAAAATGCTCTCCCGAGTATCACCTTCCCACTTCAAAAACCAAATTATATGTAAACTATGACATTTAGCTTACCCTTCACATCAAATTTTCTGTGTTCTATTGTATATTTATTATTACACAAGTAAATTGAACCAATGAATTCAACATACAACAGTTACTCTAGTACTATCATAAGAATAAAGCAATTTATAATTGTACAGTATTTATGAATAATCTAGAGTCAAATATTCAACTAGTCCTAAAGATGTATCTATTACCACTAACATGTACATAATACTTCTCAAACATCATTGTCTGTTTACCTCTTTGATAAATCTGTAATCATAGACGCTGCCCTCTTTGGGGAACGGCATTGTAAATGGCTTGATGGGCGGATCAACAAACTCAATCAGATGGAACTTGCTTCGGGATTCTTCAGAGAGTCCTCCAGCTATCAGCTCTCGGAGTAGAAGATCAAACTTGACTCGACCCTCACCAGAGATGCTGGCACCAATAGACCACACGTATGAGAACAGGTAGATGCCCTAATGATTACAGAAATGTGTAAATACATGTTATATCAATATCCAACAGAACAAAGTATATATGTATTGAATATTATTGATATTTTTACTCTAAAGCAAATGAACCATAAAAATGCATTAATAAGTACAATGTATGGCTATGCATTCTGTGTAAAAAGTATTCCTAATGTAGCCATGAAATTTATTCCCAAGGAAAACGAGGTAATAAGTTTCCATGATTCATTTAATTTTAATCTTTATCATTTCAAATTTTCTTCAATAAAGCAGTTATATATAATAATAATAATAATAATAATAATAGCCTAATAGTCCACTCCAAATTTTATTAAACCGAAACGGAAATTCTTTTTGCCCAATTGACCGTGAGCCCGGCAGCCACTGAGCAGCGCCAGATCGACGTTGCTCTATCCCTTATTGTTATACAAGTTCAAGCTTACTCTTCGAAATTCTGCAAAAAGGTGACAACAAATGTATATATAGATAAGAAAGCAAAAATCTACACACAATTGTTTGTAGCAAGTTGTCTTTTTCTCCAAAAATAATGAAACACTACAAATTTAGAAAGAGAGGATTGAATTTGACAAAGCAAAGCAGCGAACCCTACCTCAATCCATCCGACCACGGCGCGTTCATCCATCTTGGCCACAGCGCCGTCGTCCTGGAACTCATCAAAGAGACTGTCCATGAGATTCATGAGAGACTTGACCAGGTTGGTGTCGTTGGTTGGTGATAGTTCCTACACAAGCATACAATAAAAGAGATAGAGGGGTCATGGTTCAAAGGTCACTCACTTCTTGTTTGTAAAGATGATATACCTAGTAGTATTACACTTTCCTATAATACAATCAAATCTCTGATCCATCTCAATCAATGTTTTTCTTCCTACCCTGCTCTAAGCAATTTATCAATCAATTTCCAATTCCACATTTCTATGTCTGCTGTGTCATTTCAGGCCGTGGGTTTTATTTCATGTCATCCCATTTATTTTCCTTGTCTTTATTGTTCTAAGTTGTCTTTACTTCTTGACAAATTCCTAGTATTTTCTGTTCAGAGTATGTGAAATTCAACTGAATTGGAACACAAAATTAACTTTTGCTGCCCCCTCTTCCACCTTCTTCTCTCTCTCTCTCTCTCTCTCTCTCTCTCTCTCTGTTTACTTTAATCTCTCATTTTGTAACAACTGATTAAAACTAAGCTTTCATTCCTTTTTTTCTTATCTCCTTTTCTTTCATTCCCTCCCCTAGTTCATTTTCCTGAGAATTAAGCAATCTAACAAAGTAAAATGCTTGCTATGACCTACCTTCACGCCACTCTTGCGAATGAATTCTAGTGAGGCAGGCAGCATGCGGTAGAACATGTCTGTGATCATCTTCTTGTGCATGTCGGTCAGGCCAGCAGGTACAGTATTGATCCACGACACCACTAGAGGGCGCCATCCAAGCATGTGAGGCTCCATGTACACCATACCACATCGAGACACCTACATTAAGATTGTGGGGGGAAAATTATCAGTATAATTCTTAAATATGTTAATGATGATTGAAATGCTTTGCAAAACAAAACTTAATTTCAATTCTTTGTTATTGCCAATAATGATGCTTTTGTGATTATGTAAGTTTGATTTGTATCATTTTATCTTTGAATGTAAACCATGTATACCTAATAAATCCTCTGATGAGGCAAAGAAAAAGAAAAAAAAGATTATGGAGTCAGATTTCAGTTATTAGCATCATCGGTATCATAAAGGGAATTGCTCAGAAGTAGAGTTAGAGAATATTTCATAGCAGTCAGGTAAAATAAATAATCATTCATCATCACCATCATCATCATCATCATCATCATCACCATCACCATCACCATCACCATCACCATCACCATCACCATCACCATCACCAACACCACCACCACCACCCACCACCACCACCACTACCTTCATCATCATCATCACCAACACCACCACCATCATCATCATCATCATCATCATCATCACCATCATCATCACCATCACCATCATCATCACCAAGCAGCAGGAGCATTGGTAAACTTCGAATACTAGAATATTAACCCATCAATACAAAAATGCAGTGACACACTAATTTGATTCCAAAACTAGGATCACAAATCTGTTCGGTCGATAGTTGTAGCACTTACAGTTGCAGGAGAAGCCACTTCCAGATCTTTTGGTTCAAAGATGAGATTGGTGGTAGGAGCAAGCTGGATGATCTCACCACTCATCAGACATAGCTTCTTGTTGTCATCCAGCACAGTGTTCATGTTCTCAATCCAGATAGCATCGATCGGACCATCAAAGATCAGCCATTTACGATCCGGTGTCTGTGCAGTGGAAAATAAAGAACTATGCTTACAAACGAGATTGAGGGTTCTTAAATTAAAAAGGTCAAGAGATAGCGCTAGACCAATGTAAGTACGAGCATGACTTTAAGTTTTGTGACCATTATCTATTTTTATCAAAGATCCCTCTCTGGTAAGAGAGGCCATCTTTCATGTTGTTTAAACAACATTGTCACAACAAAGACACGCAAAATGATTATGTTTGTGATTATTTCAAACAAATAATATATTAAAAAATAAAAAATAAGCAAAAGAACAATGGAGAGTGGAAGAGAGCAGTTGAATGAGTTTATCTGGAATAGGCAACAGCACATTACAAACCATAAAATATGCAACTTCAGATGTACTTTTCCATTCTATGGACAATTTGAAAGTCGTCCTAAGGAATTCCTAAAACACAATATACTTCTTCACAGGAGGGAAACCTTTTAAAGCAGTCAGATATATTGAGCAAACATGCGCTTTTACCAATACAAATAAGAATTAATTGGTGTCAACTTGCTAAGAATCAAAACCTTGGACTGCCACACAATTTGGAAAATATGATACAATTAATCTCAGCACTTGGTGAAAGTAGACTTTAGCAGTTCATTGTGTGTTCCAATGGGCAACCATAGCCTGTAGAAAGAGTGGTAAAATTGAACTCGAGTCACTTACCGTTGAGCTGGCAAAGGCTCTGTAGCTGATGGCCAGGATTCCATCAGACCATTCATGAGAGACAGGGTCAAACTGACCGTAGAGCTGACCCATCGTAATAGCCTTGGGGTTGATGACTGTGATTTGGACCTTGTTCTCCTCCATTAGTCCCTGTCATTGAAAATAGGTAACCAAAATTATTGAAGATTAAACCTAGATTTGTTATTTCTAAAAAGGTGTTCCTCAAAGCTGATTGATATTACACCCACCAAACACTATACGTTACTACGATCCAATTTTTGAAGAATTTGTAATAGCATTTGATATGAACTTTCAAGCTTTTGAAATTTAATGATAGATGGTTTGAATAGTCAAATGGTTAATAAAATCAAAATATCAATTGATTTCAAGCTTCCCCAGAGGAGGAATAGCTAAATCAGCGCATAATCATAAAGACATCTTACCAGTCAAACCATGATTTGGAATGTAATTGGGTCATGCTGGAAAACTTGTGATTGATTGTTTGTATAGAATAGAATCATAGTCTTAATTACACACCTTTTCAGCAATATCACTAATGGCCATGCTCAGTACACGATAGGCTGATGTCTTGCCTCCAAACGGTTCACCCACTATCATGAAGCCGTGACGAACAACCATCATCTCATAGATCTGGTGGAAAGTAATCAAAAGGCAATCATTTCAAATACTTGGTTAACATACTAATTCAATAGCATATCAAGCTTTTTTTAACATGCAATCCAAGAATAACAATAATATTTCTAGATGTAGTTTTTTTAAACCAGTTCTCATAACATTTTCAAAGTGCAGATCGATGGTCAGTGTCTGATTTTTTTTTTCATCATTGTATACGATATGTATTTCTGTTAATTCATGCATATTTAAATCTTTAGATTAATCATGCTATATATTGTATAATTGATTGTTGTAAAGCGGATAGAGAATTTATTATTATGAGCTATATAAAAATGACGTTATTATTATCTTGTGCTTCGATCTACATGATTCCTACCTGTAAGATCTTGCCCATGAAGACCTCAGTCAGCTGAAGGTTCAACTTGTCACAGTTCTCCTTGATATACTCAGTCAGGACAGCGTAATCAGGCTTGGGAAGGACTACGCCAGGGAACAGATCTGATGTGATACCCTATGTACAAAAGACGAGTGTTTAGAATGTCACACCAATAAGCAGATTGCAGGCAAGTACATACAACAATGCTTATACTACAAAGCATGGAGACATCACTCAGACAGAGCAATGTTTGGTTCAATTTTCCCTGATAGGGATAGTATTGATATTGACAAGGGTAATAAATGTGCCTTTGCATACATTGAACCTAGACAAAAACATTTTGGTCCATACAATTACATACCTGCCAACATTTCACAGCAGAAATTAGGAATCTTCAAAGGCAAAATTAGGAATACAGTCTATTTTGTATAGTTTTCAAACAGAATATTTCATAAAAAAGAGAGGAATCTAGGGTTCAAAACAATAGCTTGAAGACCAACAAAAATAGAAATCATTCCTCCAAACTAGGAGTGGTTGCAGCTATGCAAAGTTCTACAAACCCTTCCTCTTAGAATGCTGCAATGTAAATTCAGTAAATTTGAACCAAATATGAAGACAAAAAATCTGCTGATAATCCTGAATACAAATGTAATGAGAGGAATAGTATAAAACTGATCAAACTTTATTCAAGTTTGCTTTTATCAATGAATTAGAGAACATAACATCTGAAGGAAGATCCGTAAGAAATATCATCATAATGTTCATTAAAATTGCACGACTATATAAGCTCAAGTTTCCTTTCTTGCTCCCATCAACTTACAGCAAAGAGGGGCAGATCATGTGACAAGAACTTGGGCAGGTTGACATCTTGGATCGAGCGCAACATGAGGATGTCCTCATCCTCTTCTGGGTACTTGAGCTAAAGGAAATAACAAGAATCAGATATGGAATCATCATTCCTAAATCTTATTTATCTAATTGTATCTAAATGAAAAATTTGTATTAAAAATAGTATCAAGAGTACAACAAGAATAGACGTTTGATAGCAAAATCATATATGGTTGGTACACTGCACAATTAGTTTTTGTCCTAGTTTTTATATTTTAAAATAGCCGCATCAAAAACATGAAACAAAACTATTTGTTTCCCTCCAAAACCCTGGTCTTAAAAATTCTATGGACTTTCATTTTAGCACCCCTAAATATCCAATATCATCATCATTATCAACATCGTCATCACCATCATCAGCATCTTTTCCATCATCATAATCATCATTATCATCAGTATCTTAATTTCTTGTCGTGGAATCAAAGAAGCTTGTTTTACCTTCAAGTTACCAGCAGCAGTCAACACTGACTTGACAGCACGCATGCCGTAATCATAATGGTGCTGGGATGACAGCTGTTCTGAGCAGAGACGGTACGTAGCCACAATCTTGACCGAGAGAGGGCGGGCTTCGATGAAACCACACGAGTAGAGCACAATCTCCGAGATCAGAGCGTAGTCTGGAACCATCATAGCCACAGTACGGAACAAGGCCTGGCCGGGATAGCAATCAAGAGAAAAGAAACACACAAAATTGATTCATGTCCGAATACCAAAACTACATTCCTTGCAGTAAAGGATATGATTATTTGCTGTTCCTTGCAAAAATTTGCAAAGGCATTCATTGCATTTCAAAAAATTTCACACCTGTCACACACCACTTGAATCAAAAGAAAATGCTTACTTTAAGACTGTATATACAGGTTTAATTCAAAGTAACATTATCTTATCTAATGATCGGGACAAGAAACATAACTTGTTCCCTTCAAATGTGGGAAAATACTTTTGTTAATGTTGTTGTTTGGGTGTTTAGTTTGTATTCTTGGTTTTCAACTACCTTAACTAACATAAATGTTTCAGTTTTACCTTGAGATTGTCTGGTAAATCTGAGCGACCTGCATAACCAGGGTTCATGGTGATGAAGACAGAGCAGGTAGGATCTAGTTTAATCTCAGAGCCTTCAAACAGCATAGTGGTCGCTCCAGCATTGATACCTAAACAGGAAGAGATAATTATGTACTATATCAAACCATGCCAAACAAGAAATTCCAGGAAAGACAGAGCACATTATCCTGTAAGTGTAGTCTTCTACAACTTCTGATAAGGTTGGTGTAAATATGCAACATCCAAATGCATGAGTAGAGTTGCTTCACAAGAGGAGGGCATTGTACGACAAAAACTAATTGCGTGACTTGATAAACAAAACTACTGATAAAATTGTCAAATAGATGATTCTTTTAATTCAATTAACCTTGATGAGGATATATGAAGCTCTCACTGAATTGTTCATGATAGAAAAAAAAGAGGCAAGGACAGCAATAAAGAGATACGTCAAACAGGAGTCCATGTTTATTAATGCTCTCTTACCTCTCTGGATAGTCAGGATCTGCTGGGCAACCACAGACAACACCTCTAGGTCAATACGGTTGAACTCGTCAAAGCAAGACCAGGCCCCACAGGAAGCCAAACCCTTGAAGAACTTTCCCAGAGCGATGTAATCCAGACCATCAGAGCAGTTGAACACCACACATTGCTTGGCCACGGCCTTGGCCAGATCCTTGGTGGTCTCGGTCTTACCGGTCCCAGCTGGGCCTTCAGGGGCTCCTCCCAAATGGAGATGGAGGGCACCAAATAGGGTTCTGAATAATAATAACAATAATAATACTCAATTTTTATATAGCACTTATTACAATCACTAAGCGCTTCCCAACTTGGAGAATTTTTACCCTGGCTTTAGCTGTGCTGCCATTACGACGCTCTAGCATTTCAAAGAATTAATTCCTGCCAGGTACCCATTTACACCACCTGGGTCGAGTGTGGCAAATGAAGATCAATGTCTTGGTGATGGTGATGGTGAGAAATTGTAAATTTTAGTTCTTTCTATTTCTTCATCATCATCATCATTTATAAAATTCAGCATTTTCCCGCTTTCAAGGGGTAACAGATTTTTTGTACCATTTCCATTTCGTATCATGAATTTTGCACAAAAGAAAACAAAGATGAAAAACTTGAAAAAACATGTTAAGTTATAAGATAAAATGATCAAGCAGTATCTTGTTAGACTGGCTATATGACATTTTTTATAATCAATGTGGCTTACCTGTAACACCTATCAGTGAGTGGAGTGATCACAAGACGTCCAGAGTTTCCAAGGTATTCATATCCATACGCCAGCATGGCATTGATCATGCGTGTGATCATGTTATCCTCTACCCAGTAATATCGAAGCTGGGATAACCACTGGAAATCATTCTCATTGTGGACCTCGTGCTTGACCAGTTCGGTCAAGACATCACGGGCGTGGACATCCAACACCACCAGAGCTCCCAGAGTGGTACGGTTCTGCTTACTGAGCTTGCCACGGACGAGTGCGACGATGTCATCGATCTGTCTGTTGTTGAGCTCCCAATAGGCTTGCAGGGCTGCTTGGTTGGTGGCGATGGCCTTGTGGATCTCGTCTGTCCAGTATTTCTGGGTTCCAGCGAGCACCACCTGACCAGGCCAGGACAGCACCCAATCATTACGATCAGTCTTTTCATAGGCATCCATGGCTTCCTTCAACACCTGCAGGATCACAACACAAAATTTGACAATAAGCTTTTGTAACAGATTTTCATTGTTATATTATCAACTGACATCTTTGCCACTCTACAACATGTGATCTACTGAAATTTTTTATCTCATCTTTTTATATAACCTTGATCAAATGCCTACTTCAACCTTGGACGTGACACTTTCCAGCTCTATATGCCATCCTTGTATTAACCTAGGACCCAATTGCAATCCAAGCCCTAACCCTCTATATACGACCAAAAAGAGAAAGAAAGTCTAGGGCAAAAATTGAATCACCCACTTTTGGAAGTAATTTGTCAATAGGAACAATCAAATCTTAAAGAAATACATATTATGAGGTTTTGCCATAATTTTTGGCATAAGTTTTGGCATAATTGTCAATCCGAATAATGTTGAGCATATAAAGACTGGTGATCAAGTAGTTATAATTTCAATTTGAATAATGTTGAGCATGGCTTTGACTAACCTTATGGAGACTGGTGATCATGTAGCCTTCTAGCTCCAGGAGCCACTTCTCCACCTGACCTCTGGCCTTGGAGGTCGAGATGGAGGTGATAAGTTCAATGACCTCTCCCTCGCTACTCTTCATGTGAGTGATGTCCAGGATGTCAGTGAATTCCAACTTGGCAATACCCTAGGAGTAGGATGGTGAGGTAGAAATATAACAGGAATAGATTTAGATGAATGTTGAATCTCTATTCTCCAACCGTACATAACAATTCCTATATCTCTCCACATTTCACTCTGTTAATGGCCTGTCTGTGTGTTTCTCCATCCCTCCTATCTTTAGGGAATGCTCAAAAATGAATTGGAAGTGAATCACTATCAATTCTTCAATGCAAAATAGTACCACTAATCGATGGGGTTGTAGTGAATGGGCAACTTGTGAGGCATCTTATATTGTCTCTGCCTGAGTTTTATGTTTCTGTCACTTTGTCTTACTCTCCCTCTCTGTACTCTCTGTAACTTTGTAATTTGTCGACTGTATTTCATCTCCATCTCTCATCTGCATCTTCTTCCCCACATGTCTCTTAATTCTCATGCCAATGTTTACAAATGACCTGATAGAGTTGCTCACCTCAAAGCATTTCTTGAGATGAGGTTGCACACGGGTCGGGTCCTTGGTCTCTGATAGGATCTCCAGCAGCTCGTCATTGGACAGGAAGAAGAATCGGGGGAAATACAGACGCTTCTTCTCAAGGTAGTCGTTCAGACCCTGGGAAACAAACAAAGATAAATAACCACAATGTTATATTCTGCTAGCCTTTCTAAATCCTGAATATCATTTCTCTCACACAATTTCGACACACAAAGAAAATATAAATTAATTCCAATCTGCAGAAATGCACAACTTTTTAATTCATGCACAACTGTTAAATTCATGAACAACTTTTCAATTTATGCACAACTTTTAACAAGTGTTACTGCTCGTAAAAAATACAAAAACATAAAAGCTTTTTTTCCTGTCACATCTACTTACCTTTTGGATGAGTTCCAGGAGCTCATTTGATTTCTTCAGTCTCTCCAGGATCTTGTCAATCTCTGTGACAGCCAATACATGTTTGTCCTGTGGGATCAAGCAATATCAGCTCAATGGTTAACACTCTGTCGTGTTGATAATCAGTGTCAAGTGTTCTAATGACGTGAAGATCAATCTTGTGCTCATAGTCAAGCCATAAGTTAATTTATCATAAATTCTGAAATTCCTAAAATACACAAAGATGTGTACAGATGATTGCAATATTTGATTTACTTTTTAAATCTTTTTGAGATGGGTCTTACAATTCTAGAAATTTTAATAACAGTGGTTTAGTCTGGCCCAAAAGAGAAGTGCTACATAAAGATGATTTGAATTTCTTTACCTTTATTTAACGAAATTAAGACAGATCTCTGATAAATTTCTTTGATAAATCTAAAAATCAGCAAACTAACTGCAAATGCACATAAAATCCATAAATTTTCTTTCATCATGCACGAGCACAATCTCATGATTCAGACCTACCACAACCGAAGCCTTCATGATGTCTCTCCAGTTCTTATCGACGGTGGAGAAGCGACGACCTTCCTCCGGCATCTGAGCCATGATATCAGGGGAGCTGAAGATGGGCTCCAGGTAGAGCCAGGTGGCCTGGACCTTGAGCCACTCATCCAAGATCTCCTGCAGGAGCAAGAGCTTAGCTTCCCAGCCCCTGGGAGAGAGAGAGCAAGAGAGAGAGAGAGAAACAGAGAGAGAGAGAGAGAGAAAGAGGGAGGGGGAGAGGAGGGAGAGAGAGAGATAGAGAGAGAGAGAGAGAGAGAGAGAGAGATAGAGAGAGAGAGAGAGAGAGAGAGAGAGAGAGAA
>JARBES010000131.1:31641194-31652980 GCA_030265145.1 Strongylocentrotus pallidus | reverse complement strand
AAACACATCTTATGAATAATAAACTTGACACAGAAAGTACAATGTACATGTGCACTATACATTAGAAAGTATTCATTGATAATGGAATAATTTCTAGTAATTTTCTTCCTAACAATCTCTTCAATAAGAAGTGTAGGTACACTTCCAAATTTTCAGAATCTGTAATGGTAGTGTGTACGTATGTCAATGTCGTTATTGGTTCAATTATGGTCTTGGCATCATCAGGTCCAGGTCCTAATGCCTGTTATCGGTCCAATCATTGTCCTCTGCCTGTAGGAGATCCTGGACACACTTGGAGACATCATCATTGTGCTTCTCAAGGAGTTCTTGGTTCTTGGTCCTATCTCCGAATCCCATCTCAATCAGCTGATCCATAGATGATAGGTTTGGTGGTTCGTATGGGGCGGGCCTAGGGATTGGCTGTACAATCAATCATAAAAAGGTGCATACAAATTCCATTAATAACACATCTGGGCCCCATCTTACAAAGATTTGATATCACTCGCAACTTATTTGTGATCGATATCAATCGCAACTTATTTGTGATTGATATCAATCGCAACTATGTACATAAGAGATAGGAGACTGCAAACTTGCGATTGATTGAGGGACTTACGATTGATTTGGATCAATCCTAACTCTTTGTAAGACGGGGCCCTGAGCTTCTTGGGTCATGTTATTCAAAAGAATGGTTTGGAAAATCTTGCACTGACGGGGAGAATCAAGGGGAGGAGGAGTAGGGATAGAAGGAGGATTCTGTGGATGAGTAGCTTAAGGAGTGGGATTTCTGAAAGTGGAATTGATCTCGGGAGAATGAATTACTTCATAGAATATGGGACAGAGAGTTGTGGCATTCCATGGTCGCCAACGTCTCAGGACATGTAAAGAAGAAGAATACACATGATTTATGTGTGCATTAATACCTTTCCCTATACAGGTTCTTCCTCTACTTTACGTCCTCTAACCCCTTCAATCTCTCCCTCCTTCATATTCCTGCACTAACTTATCAAATTCTTCAATATCATATTTCATACCTGCTTTTGTTTTCCATACCCATTTTCTTCTTTCAGGGTTCAGCTTCTTTCCTCTAACATTGTTATGAAAATAAATCCTGTTATTGCTTTCCCACTTACCTTCTATTCTTAAAAACATTTATCCGTTTGTTAGGAAAGGAAAGTTGAAAGTAACATTTTACATTTGAGGTGAAACCTGATAGAAATGAGAGAAGAAAATAAAAAAGAGTCCTACCTGGGGTCTTAGCAGGGCGTTCACCGAGCTTGCTGCTGTACCAAAGGCTTGTCTCACTACATTCCCTGCTACCTCAACTGCACGAGCTGCTGTATACCTGTCATTTACACAATAAAAACATGATTTCTTCAATATAAACAACAAATAAACCTTCCAAATGTCGCTTTCTGAGCACTAAAGAGATCGAAGTTGGTTCACTGTCAACATGGAAAATTATGTTTTAGGTTATTTTTATGAAATATTGTTTTTGTCATTGTTTTTTATCCGTGTATTTAGTAGGCCTTTCCATTATATACAGGTACCAAAAAAAAATGGGATCACATGCAAGACACTTGATATGTAAGCAAATTTTAGTACAGATTCTGTAATATTGTTTAACAATGTGTTCTGGCAAATGTATCATCCTGCTGTACGTGCTATAATTTCCTGAAGTTCTTGGTCAGCTCTTCAAATGTATTTGTTGTCACCTGTGCCTGGGAGGCAAAAAGCGAACTGAATCACTCTAACCCTCAGGTCTCTCCTCCCAGTATAACTGAATGGGGTGTGCAGGTGGACCACTACACCAGGGTTTCCCTCTACTCTTATACAAATAGTGCAGTAGGTTCATAACGTGCAAGGTTGGAGACTATCCTCTACACGGAGTCCCCATTTAACGTCCTATCCAAGCATGATTTTAAATAACAACCCTCCTGTTCTGCAAGTGACCACACTCATTGGTGGACTTACCCTAAGAGATCGACTGGGTCAGTTTCCACTTGGACATCATTGTAGGTATTGTCATACTGGGTGTTCTCCTGTTGGGTTGGTACATCTTGAGCATCATGGAACTCATCATCATGTTCCTCGTGCCTTTCACGATCTTGAACCTAGCAGAATATTAAAATAACATATTTAATGACACGATACATACCAAGATGCACTTCTGCTCTTCTCTTATGACAAAAAATAAACTGATGATTTGCAAAACTTGCATAAAAATGTCTTCTTTTTTGGAAGAAATGGAGGTTTACATCTCATAAAGGGAGTCTCCTATTTTAAAATAGAAGAAATATAATCAGTATCAGATATCATCAACCATGCTGTTTACATTACATATTTTCTCAATCATCACCATCACTATCATCATCATTTTCAGCGTTACCGGTGCTTCAGAGGGGAAAAGCAAAGTAACTATAACTTCTGTTAGATTATAGTCTCTCCTCCCATGCAGTAGAACTGATCTTACACTTACATATCTCATCTTGTTTCTCAACTCACCTGTGTCTCTTGTGGTTGGATAGTTGTCTCGATCAAATCCAGATTGGTCCCTTCAGCAGCACTAGATACAGGGGTTGTACGAGTCTCTCTCACAACCTGACAACAAAGAAAAGTACATGATAAGATATACACCGTTTAGAATCACTCTTGAGTTCATGAGGCCTGAATTGCACATTTGTTGTAACAATTTGTCTACCACTATTAGCAACTGTCTCAAACTAGATTTTAAGCCTTTGGAATGCTTTATCCAAGTCCTCCTCGATATGCATTGAAAATGGAAAATGACACTGCCTTCTATTTCATAAGTAAACATGTGCCTTTTGCCTCTTAATTGTGGAGGAACTATGTAGAAGAAATGATTTCCTCACCTCTGGCTGTCTTGTAGCATACATGACACTGCCCTCTGGGTTGATGAGCACAGCTTCCTCAAACTGGGTTGGGACTGGGCTGGCCAGGAGAGTGATCTCTGGCATGGGTGCCATTGTGACTGTCTCCTGGCTAGGAGTGGTTGGCTTGGGGGAGGATGGGATGGTGGCCTGACTGACAGGGGTGGCAGCTACCAGTGGGATGAGAGGAGTGATCTCTAGAGCAGGGTTTGAGGTGCTTAGGATGGCATCCACAGAAGGAGCCACATTGGTTGCTTCTTCCTCTGGAACCTCTTCCATCTGAATGATCTCTTCTGTCTTTCCTGCATCTTGCTCTGCTGATGGGGCAGTGATGTCTTCAGCGGCTGCAGAAAACTGAGGAACTTCGTCCTCTTGGATGATGAGAGCTTGAGGAGTGGTGGAACCTCCAATCTCTGCCTGGCTCTCCTCATAACTTGGTAGCCTGACCAGTTGTGCGTTTTCAGCATTTGGTGCTAGAACGCTTGAAGTCTGAGATTGGAATAATGAAAAAAAAACGTTTGAATAGTCTTTAAAAATTTAGGACACTCTATATCTGCTCAAATATTAACTACTTTAATATCATGGCTGTATATTCTTTCCAAAAATGTTTCATGATAATTCATGCAATACAGACGGCACATAATATATAAATCATGTCACATTGTATATTAGAGACACCCATGAAAGAGAGTTTTATCACATTTGCACAATTCTATGAAATGTAACAAGTTTTTAACATTAACAATCTAAAAGGTAAACAACTTCCTATCTTGATCACATTTTCTTGTCAGCCAGTGAAATTAGTGCTGGATGGGAACTATATTTAATCCTTTGGATAGAGTTACATACCATTGATGAAGACATGGATGTCCTGGAGACAATCATTGATTTATCCAAGGGCTTGGTTGGATCAAAGCAATCTGGTAGAGGCACCACGCAGTAATCATCCAACATGTCACTGTCAGAAGAACTACAGATACTTTCAACATCATCTAAATCTAAAACCACAAACAGAAAAACAAGGAATACAAAGAGTAAGTTTGGATTAGAATGAAGGAAATAACTTGACAAATAAGCATGTAGGCACAGTTTCATAGGTATCTTATACATGATTTAAGTTTCCAAGATGAATTTTAAGGGAATGAACTTTAATTGGAGTTAGTATGATATTTACTGCTGAGAAATCTAAATACCTTTTCAAATGCCAATCAGGTCATGAAATGTTTGTGTTTTAGTTATTAATCAAAACTAAATACAATCCTGGAAAGCACCTCTAATTAAATTCCTTTTGCTACTTAATGTCAAACATTGTTAGTGACAGATGAAATAACGGTTGGCAAGAACTAATCAAATCTATTTTTAGATAAATTGCCTAGGAAGAGAGTTGTACTTTTATCAAGAAAAAGATGTGTTCATACCTTCATCAGAGAAAGAGAAAGCGACTGCTACACCATCCTGAGCCATCTCAAAACCTGGTCCATCTCTCATCGTGTCTTGGGTTTCAATGATCTCTGGGATGTCTTCCCTACGGATGATCTCAAGATCACTGTGCTCTGATACCCTACGACAGAGCAGCTTCTCATCTAGCTGAGGGATGGGCGAGATGCAGGGGGTCAGTCCAACTGTTGGAGGAAAAGATATAGATTTATTTTGGTTCAATAGTCTGGACTTTGGAGAGTATTGAAAGAACTATTCGTTTCCCATGTTTGGTTTGATATAGGTCTATTCTCGAGAAAACTTGTGGAACTGTTTGAGACTTTTACATTGACATTATGTATAAAAAAATGGTATGAACAGGAGAAAAAGAACCCTAAAAAGGAAATCTTTCCTCAAGTATTCACTTTTAATGCACTCAATTAAAGAAATCTTAGCACTGTTACTGAAATTATTTCATTTAGACTTGTTTTATTTTTAACTAAAGTGTAGCGTCGAAATTCAATGAATTCCACATTGGACAAGGGACAAGAATATATTATGACTATGTCCCTTCACCCCCATCATCACATGCACATAAAATTATAACACAAAAGATACTGAAAACTATACTTCTACAAACTTCGTCTTCATGGTAGTCCTCTCTATTGTCCTCAGTATATCTAGCTTAATATTAACATTTCTTAACATTGTGTTAATAAATACAAGACACAATCCAAGTGTTTTCGCTTCATACCTATGGGAGTGTTGTTTGGTGTTGTTGTAGCAGCGGGGCTGTTCACACCAGCTACTTCTTTGTCTGCCTCCTGATCGTCATGGATACTGAGCAGTTCAAAGGAGAAGACATCATGAGCAGTGAGGACGTCGGAGCGCATCCTGGTTGGAGAGCAACCGTCTGATAGGTCACTCTGGAGGTGAGCCATGTCACTAGAGGGTGTGCTCTCACCGGAATCAGTCTCGACTGTTTCATCCTCCTGGTTGGTTGGTGGAAAGAAAATTTATCAGTCAGGAGAATATCATCGCTGGCTCAAAAACTGGTCCTCTAAACATTCTTATAAATATTAATCTTTCAAGTACTTAATTTCCCTGTTTTTTAAGGAAACTATCAGGGTTTTTTTTTAATTTATTTATGTATTTTTATTTTATTTTTTTATTTTTTTTGTTTGGGGGGGGGGGTGGATTGGTAAGCACTCTACTCTAATATCGACCCCTATTTCTATTAATATATTTCAGAGGGTTCACATTACAAGATCTTCTGGAGAGTGAGACCAACCTTGACTTTGGGCATAATGAGCTCCTCCTGCACGGTCTTCTTACTCTCACACCTGGGCTCCAGAACCTCGGCCTTGTCCACGATAATATTGCACCAGACACGATGGCCGAACTGTTCGCCCTTCTGTGTAAGCCTCCAGTGGCTTTGATAGGTGCCTGGTTTGTCTGAAGCTTCAAAGTCCACACAGATTGGTCCTTCCTCTCCGGGAGACAGGAGTGGGATGTCCATAGGGTCAGCAGACAGGATCTTGATGTTACCCCACAGGTACTTCAACTGCAACAAAACAAAATGTACGCTGCTATTAGAACATTGACATATTGTCAGCTCAAACCACGGTAGTAATATCCACCATGTCCCTGAGTGATTGCTTCGAAAACAGAATGTTATCTCGTTACTATTGATATGACCTTCGTTCAAGTGACAACAAAATAAAAGCTATTCAAAACTAACATTATTCACTATACAGACAAAAAAATAAACACTGAATTTACGAGGTTAAAACAAAAATCACAAAATCTGCTCCGACTGCATTATTTCATCAAAGGGTTCAGGTTGCAAACTGGTTTTAGGCTAGGTATTTGAGATTATGGTAAGGTAAACTAAGTAGTGTTTGGTCAGGGTTGAAGTTGGGATTTTGATGAGTGAAGGATATCAACCACAGAGCAATTGTCGCTAGAGTATGTGTCATAAAATAATTTATGATACCTCAACTACTCTTCTCTCCTTCTTTCACACATCTCTCTTGAGCTAATCACTCCACTCTACTGCCAAGTCTCTACTGCTACAAGCCAACTCTCACCTTGGTATCGGAGTTCCATTTCACACTGCCATTGTTGATCATGATCCAACTCTTGACAAACTTAGTCAGGGGCTGCAGATGTGTCTCATCGGGTAAGTTACCGTCACTGACGAATCCAGCACCATACTTAGCTCTGTGTCAATGATAATAAACCAAGAATGAGGACAATAATTATACTTTCTGCATCTTCCTCACTATCAAGGTCTAATGCATGCACAAAAATACTTTAAAATTGCTCATATTGAGAAGACGAAATGTGTTTGAGGTTAATGCACCCAATTCAACTTCAGTTTCAATTTAAAATAACACCAGAACACATTAATATCAGTACAGACAGCAATTACCCAGTTAAATTTGTTCACATAAACTCTTGATACTGAAACTAGTTGCTTTGGGGGTAGTTAAATACAGGTGATCAATCAATCCTGATCATGATTAAAGGATATCAATGGAAAGAGTCTTACAGCGCAAGCAGAGGAGTTATTTCAGTTGTAGCATCTGCTGCTGAAGTGGTAAGCGTTGAAGGGGTGGCAGCAATGCTGGCAGCAGCCATGATCTGCTCAGCCTGTTTTTCTGCCATCTTCTCTATCCTCTCTCTCTTGGTTGGTGACACCTGGCCGTGGCACTCGACCCTGACACGGTGTTTCTCCTCTCGGTACTTGCGCTTGAGCTCTGCCCTGGCGGCTTTTCTGGCCATCTTCTCTTCTAGTTTCTTGATTCTATGATGAAAAAAGTGGGAAAAAGTTCAGTCAACGATAATTCAATACCCTAAAATAATTTTGATGTTTGGTGACACAATTAAATTCCCATCATATGTCAACAAAACTTTAAATTCTCTTTAATTCAAATGCCTGCTTATGATGTAAATGGTGCATAAAAATATAACACTGTTAACAATTTCATTCTGGGGGTGGGGGTGCCATATTACCCTAGTTGTATGTCACATGAAATTACTTTGTATCAAATATTATCGAATTAAAAAGCATGAAAATACATTTATTTTACAGTATTGCAAAGTTATTTTTATTTTTCAAGGGACATGGCATTCCAAATAAGAAGAATCTATATACATTCAACCTTACCATCTCTGACCATCATAAGCATCAACATTGAACTCACTTGTATTCCCAGACCGGTGTGTCATCATCAGCATAGATGGGATGCTTGAAGATAGGAGCTACCCTACCATCAGACTTGACCCCTACACGGTATGCTGGTCGTTTGAGCTTCAGGAACACATGGTTAGGATCATGGGCACCTGGCTGGGCTTCACACTCCTCACAGAGGTCAAAGTCCAGACAATGGCTAAAATAGAAAAACAGATCAATTATATCAAACTCATATTTAGGGGATAAACATTAAAAAAATTACTGTTATTCAAATCTCTACAAGCTCTAAAAATATATTGTTAAAATTGAATCACTTTATATTAAATATGATACAATATTTAACATATCTAAAATATATTTTATCTTAACATATTTATTTGTCTACTGCTAAAGCAAATACAATGGTAATGCCCTCATACTAATTTTACTAGATTTTTTGCTATGTAGTCAGCATTGTTGTTTAAGATTTGTTTTAAATTTCATTTGATGGTGTACTTACCCACACTTGTATCTGAAGCCAGTGATGACACCTTCACACTTATCACATGTGATGCCTACATGTACTAACTTGGCTGTAAGGAAAAGAAAACAATCAAGAAAATACAGTAACTTCAATTGAAAAGGTCCGTTATTCAACTTCATAAAAAAAATAAAACTATTTCTGTATGGACATGCAAAAAAAAAGAAGAATTCTCAGATTGGAACTTACATTTCTTTTCCTCCATAGTAAAATACATTCAATGCGTTTATTTTCATGTACATTATTGATTAAAATTTCATAGTGGTGTACATGTAACACAGCATGTAGAGTTGGCAGTGTTTTTTTCTGCCCATGATGTGCTCATATTGGCATGGTTATATTTCTTTAAGTAAATAACAATATTACTAGAAAGAAGGCTTACCCTAGAAAATGTTCATAATGCAACTCCCTTTATTCATAACTGCTAGTCAATCATATCAAAATAATATTAATGTAAATGAAACTAAAAGTCTACCTCGAGCATAAACTGACCTGGTGTTCTGTTCTTAGGCTTAGTTCCTTGTTCAGAAGTCAGAGGGCTGGAGCACATTGGGGTCCTGGTCCCAGCCAACATGTGGGATGGTTCCCAAGAGAAGGGCCTGGTCTTTTCCGGAGAACCACTTCCTAGACCATCAAGAACACCTTTGACAATCTGGTCAATCACCTGCAGATTCAAATAAGGCATAAACATACATGTATGAAATATTGTCATAATCCAATCTTATTCTTTTTTAAAATTTATCATCACTTGTGAACTCAGACACATGTTCAAGGTTCTGATGAGTCTGAAATGACTGTAACTTTCTTCACATACATGTACTAAACAAAGTAAAAGTAAAACAAAAAATACAAAGGCAACCGTAATTGTAATCTCTGAGTAGAATTCCAATAGTACATGGGTCAAAATAATGTAAACCTTGTTGGCAAATGATGTACGTAAAATTGTTAACCGGTCTCAGTGGCAGCACTTAAATGACTATATTTAGGGAAAATAAATTTGTCACTAACATAAGTAATCTGGATTGTTTTGAGCACTGCATTAAGGAATTAACATCATTCCCCTAGTAACTTTGTTGCAGTATACTCGTGATTTTTGTTAAGAGATCCCCATTCGTATACTCTGTACATGTCCAACCGAGTACTGAACAATACTAAAGCTTGTACCCTACCTCTTTTTCTTTGTTAGGACCATCACTCTGCTCTGGAGTAGATATGTTAAGCTGTTTGAGTTCCTCCATGGCCTTCATCACATAACCACTCACATCAGTGGGCTGCTTGTGGGCTGGCAGGGAAGTCGTCCGGTTCAGACGAGGTGGGACCTTTGGGCGTGGTGGGGGAACGGGTATGGGAGGGGTACTGGGGAGGGCGGGGCCTGGCTGCGGGTAAGGTGTTTCTTTTTCTGGTCGAGGTGGAGTGTGCATTCTCTTCCTTTTAACAGCTTCTGTTGTCTGCATACAGATAAATATGAGAGATCATTTACAAATGGTAAAAGAGACTACAAACTGCATCACCATCTTACAAGTGAAAATATCATGCACAGTATTACAAGAACAAATTGGCTCACAATTCAACAGTGTAGTGAGAATTTACTTAACGTCCCACAATAGGGTACAAACAAATGCAAGGTCTTCAGAGGAACCGTTTTATTATAAGCTTTTGATCTTTGTTTGACATCTACACATTTCAATACAGATATGTACAACACCTACAATACATTGTTAACAGTAATATAAAATAAAATCTCTACAAAAATAAGAAAATTTACCAATATTGTAGTCCATGTCCTTCTGGTAGACACACCAATTTGACCTCTCTAGTGTTAAAACCTCCAGCAATCAAAAGTATCATCTATGCAGTTAATGTTTGTTTTTAAATTAATTATTCAATGTATTTTGAATAGGCTAAATGCGATTGACATTGGTCACACCTGTACATTGTCTGCTGAGAGCCAGAAGGGTGTTAAGTCATATACTTTAACACAGAGTTAACACCCTTCTGGCTCTGAACCGATATGTTCTAAAATACTTTGTAACCTTACCTCAGGGAGACTTGGGCGTTCCTTTGGAAGGGTGTCTAATATAATTACTTTGGAGACTCTAAGACGAAGCACGTTATGACACTTGGAGGCCAGCGCTTTGGCCTGGTCATATTCTTCTGTTGGGATAAGATTGATTCATTGAGCAAGATAGTTACAAAGAATACATTTTAATTTAATGTGCAATAATGCACAAATATATTCTCCTCAACTAAACTGGGGTGGGGCTAAGTGGGGCTAAGTGGGGCTAAGTTGGTTATCCCCAGGAGAATGTTGATGATCACTTTATTGGCAAGTTTGGTACAATTATCAAACATCAAACTTTCATCAATATTTTCTGATTTTTAATTAAAACCTTGTCAACCTGTTATTTAACTACCGTACTTGTAAAATCTGAGTATTGTTCCATCACTTTCTGATCTGATTATCAACTGTCAAACTGATATCCTAATGATAAATACATGTACATGCTCCAGAAGCATCTGTTCGTTTGCAGCCATTTGTTCAATCATTTACATTAGGAATTTACATTATTGAATACATTAGGTATCTTCTGTTCACTGCATTACATTGCAAAGCAATCGAGAACAAGCCAAGCCCAAAATTGGTAATTCTTAAAAACCTCTGTAAAAAAAAACTGATAATCACAATAAATAAGGCAAAACAGAGAATTTCATAAAATACATGACAGCCTAAAGTTTTTCATTTTTATAATCTTTAAAATTCACTTACCTTCAGTGTCTACAGCAATCTGCATACAGTAAAAAAGATAACATGAACAAAGGTTAATATTTAAATCCACTGATAAGGGCATTGATAAAACACATGTGCTGCATAACATTCATAACAAAATATTCTTCGTTATATACTTATAAACTATTAGATACTTCAAAAAGCAAAACAAGGACATCATGACCAATTCCACAACATTCTTCAGTAAAAATTATTCAGACTGCATTAATTCACTCCCCCAAACTACATGTGTATGAGACATTCAATGGTTAAGGATTAAAGGGCCTACAGTAATAAGGCCAGATAAAAGTAAAGTCAAAGGTTACCTGGACTTGCACTATCTCTGTAAACAATTAATACAAGAGCAAAAAGCACTAGCTTCAACATAGCTTTTGAAATAATGAAAGAAGATTGCCATCTAAAATTTCTTTCACAAAGTTTTACTTCTGCAAATTTCTCAATACAAAGCTCAGATGAATGCAAAAATATCTTTAGTCTGTTTCAGCTTTCTTTTGTTACAATACTGCAAAGAAGGAATACGCTAAAAATTGTGAACACTTTCTGAAACAATGATTTTAACTTTACCTCATCATCCTCATCATCAATGTAGGTTACAACAATGTCTTCCAGGTCGAAGGAACACTTGAGCTGAAAGAAATGTAAAGAAATAATTGTAAATTTAACAATTTTATAAAAACACCATGATCAAGATTTATCATCAAGTTTACGAGATAGGTTATTTTGGCCAGTCAGAGAGACACAAAATTAAAAACAAGGGATACAAATGGGTAATATTCTGAAAGATCACTTGGCTCTAAATAAAATAAGTCTACTGCCTCATTGAAATATGTATTAACACCAATATCATTTGTCAAAATCATGACAGGAAATTGGATAATCAAAGAATAAATATTGTTCATTAGGCCATGTAAAATTGATTACATGTTGATCGTCCGGATTTTTTGAAAAAGAGGAGGAGGGTGTACCATGTTA
>JARBES010000131.1:31479561-31490444 GCA_030265145.1 Strongylocentrotus pallidus | reverse complement strand
GCATCAAAAATTTGTCAATGTCATGTGACGCGTATTGACCAATCACGATGCTTAAAATACTAGAGCCATTTTATAATATTAGATATTGCATGCTAGGTGAGAATATCAAAGAATTTGCCAGTTGAACAAGCAACTGGAAGATTGTTAATGCAGTATTGAATACAGTGGGAATACCTCCAATATTGGTGTGATCATCACTTGAACTAGCGTATAATGCATGCCAGGTGACTGCTTCATATCTGGTCTGATTATCTACCTAGATTGATTTATTTTTTCATAACATTGGTGCTTTTTATTTTAGGATAAGCCAGCCCTGAAAAGTGCTGTTTCTTGTGAGTTTGAAACGGTTGAATTGCTTTTTACTTGGACTTTCCTGTGTTTGGTTGCTCTTTGTTTCCAGACTGATCTCAACCAAAAGATTAAAGAATCAAAGGTGGAGATATCCTCTCTCAAGACAAAGGTTGAATCACAGATCAACGAAGACTCGCCAAAATATATAGCTCAGTTCAACACGCTAGAGAAAGAAAAGGGTGAGGATTTGTGTGTCATTGTGTGGGATAAGAGATACCTGGTATATCTGTCTTCTCTCTGTCACTCTCAACCATACCATAGTGCCGATGGAGTCGTGGATGTGATGAAATTAATTTTTTTATTTTGCCCTGTAAGGAATAACCATGTAGCAATAGGTTGATGTATTCTCATTCAAAATCAAATTTTGCCTTTATTTTCATTTGTCCAGTCAGATAAAAATGTTCTACTTTACAAGATATAACATTCTTCTTTTGAAATATTAATACTGTGAGTGTATACTCCCTTTTGAAAATCTAAATTTTTCTGTTTTTCATTCCACTTCTGTCCTTATTTTTTATAAATGTACTTGAATTTATACAGAATAAACTTAAATTATACTTGATTTTAACTTTATAAGTCCAGAATTTTATCGTTAGTACTACTGCAAACAATTATTCTGTGTTGTCATTTCTGCTTAGTTGCTGCTCTTGCGAAGTCCAACGTACTAGAAGCAGTCATAGGAAAGATGGAGGAGCAACACAAGAAGATGTTGAAAGATTTAGATACGAAGTACAAAAGTGAAGCGGTAAGATTGGAGAGAGATGGATGACTGAATAGAGAAATCAAATATCGATTTAATAACAAGATGATGAATGAATGAATGACTAATACCCTTTTGATAGTGACTCTATAAAAAAACAATGATAGAATATGACTTATGTAAACAAAGGTGAAACCAACGCTTGCCCGCATATGCCATTCATACCAGAAGGCCAGAAGTGAAATGGAAGGATGAATGGATAGTTGTAAATCATGAATAGACAGAAGAATAGATATAGAGTGAAATGTTGAGCTTAGGGAGTCATCAACATTCTATTATGAGTCAAGAAGTGTCCCAATAATCTCTTGTGTATGACTTTGTCTCAGGATAAAATGTTGACATGTTTCTATTTCTCATATTTATGCTACAGGACACAGTCATGAAGTTGGAGAAAGTTATCAATAGCTTGGAGTCTGAATTGCGAGAGACGCTGCGTGAGTACTCATTTGTCTCTGTGAATATTTCGGAGCACATGTAGGATTTGGAAAGCAGATTTAATGTTAAAGAAAATGTAGCAAAATATCAGTTATGCTTTGATTAGATGGGTTCAATCAATAATCTTAATATCTCAATTATGTAGCGCTCATGTCCAAGTCTTAATATTCCTGGCACTCCATTATTATTACCTCATTTATAGCAAAAGTGGCCAAATATGTGATGTGATGGTTATTTTACCTGACTGCTAAGAAAGCATAAATGCTTGTACTGTAAGTAAGCAACCAGACGACCAATTAGGTCCTCTCTGAGGGACCTGGTAGTGAGGATTAATGCCTTGCCAAAGGGCACTAGTGCATCGCCTTGGTTTCGAAACCCGGGTCACCGGATTACGAGACCACTGCTCTACCAACTGAGCTATCGCGCCTCCTATGCTCTAACATATTACGCTGTAGGTACTCATTTACCCCTGGATTGAGGTTGGCAAATGGAGATTAATATCTTACCAAAGGACCTTTTAAACCATTTAGCATGTGATGATCCACAGTGCCATCAGTCAATGCCTCCATATATTGTTTTGTTAGAAACCCAAGAGGAGTATGCCCATGAGTTGGATCTCGCTGAGTATCAGAAGAAGGATGGGAAGAACCAAACAGAATCACTCAGAGAGCAGTACCAAACACAGATCAAGGATCTCAAGAAAGATGTAAGATGCCTTTCATCGCGGCTTTCAACCATTTGTCATGATGAATGATGATGCTTATATCCCAAACATTTTTAACAAGAAAGACAGACATGAGAGTTCTTAAGTTCTGTTTTTCCCCTCCCATGAAAAAGTGACACCAAATACATTATAGGTATATTGATAGTAGTCATATTTGTATTACATATCCCTGTACACTATGTTAAGGTAAATATTTGAATGATTGTTAATTTGTAAAGGTTTTTAAGGATGGATGTCTCGAGCCAGTATATTCATGTGCATGTATATGTTTCCATGTTTAAAGGCTGCCCCTATTTTTCGCCCCTTTACCGGCTTTCACAGAATTAAAAGAAAAGCATTGTCACTTAGTTGTAACTTTGAAAAGAGAACCTTGTAATCTTCTTTTTAGGTGTAAAAACATTATTTTTTTGATTTGATTTAAAGACAGATGACCTTCACCGAGAGATTTCAACACAGAAAGCTGAATTAGATTCAAAAGAAGCAACAATAGAAGCACAGGTAGAATGTTATATTTATGTTATATACCGTAGATGCACCACCTAAAACAAACTTTATTCACTCAACCTATGAAATTTTACACCAATGGTTAGCCTTAAAAAGTACCTGTCCTTTATTAAACATCCTCCTTCAAATTAAGTGATCTCAAGTGAAACTAACCCAACCTATGAGCCAGAAAATGATATGTATATTGATGTGTAGTTTCCAGTTGAAACAAATGATATTTCTGTGTGTTCTCTAGGTAATGTGTGACTTCAATTTAGTATGGGTTTAAGTGTAGCTCAAATTGTTAGTTTGTATTGTGTTGGGTCGGGGCAATTAACTCATAATTTTCCCCTTTCACAACTTAGAATTATATAAATATAATTATAAAATTGAGACGATTGGTTACCTTTGATCCGAATTCGTGCTCTTATTATACTCAACTCGAGCAACGTCTGAAATTAGCAAATTCATCAATCATCTAATTTGCATATTCGTAACAATTGTATCAAATTAAATTTTTGCTACATGAACATCATTAATTGTCGCTTGTTTTTTCTTGGCTGAAACTCTAGGAGCATAACATTGCTGAACTTGGTCGACAGGTCAAGGAATTCCAGCGGCAGGTCAAGGAACTCCAGAGGGCACCAAAAAGCAAAGAAGTCTCGTTCTCAAACGACACGTCGACGCAGTTCAAACAACGTCTCGCCAGCATCAAGGGAGACTATGAGACTGAGATTGACAAACTGAAGGTCTATCTGGATAAGGAGAAGAGTAGGTGAGGGTCAAATGCCAAAGATCGATTGCTTTCTGACCTCCTGTGTAGAAAGACCACTTGTCCGTAAAGACTACCTTTTTGTTTCCCCTGAAGCAATGTTTCTCATAATGGTAAATTAAGCTTGCCAAAAAGACCTCTTTTTATGTTTCCCTTGGGCAGTCTTTCTGTACAGGTTTGACCGTGCATGCATATGTATATACCTTGATGTATCATCATTTTAATTATGTTAATTATAAATTAGCACACACAAGGGATGTATCAAGCTATTCATCCTACTTCTTGATCCTCACTCCCCACAGATTTCTTGCCGAGAAGCGGCGACAGGAGCAGGATATCAAGATGCTACTTGGCAATATTCACAAAGAGAGTATTCATCTGATGAGAGCCATCAACAGATTCAAGGAGAGCATTGCTGTCATCTTAGAAAAAGAGAGTGAGTTTGACCTATTGTTATCTTAAAGCCCCACTGCACTACTTATAACTACTTGCGCCCTCTATATAGCAAACAATGCCTAATCGGTGACCAATTGGTCCCCCATGATCCTCTTTTTCTTATGTTAATTGAGAGCTGATTTGATGAGATAACCACCTGTTAAGTGACCTTGCATGGTGGTCTTATCCCTCCTGTACACTAATACAGATGGGCTTTAAAGACCATGTCGGATGTGAAAAATTAAATAGATGAATTATATGACATCAATTATATGCTATTTTAGTGTCTGTCAGAGAAGTAACAGATCTCTGAAAACTTGAAATCTAAAACTTTGAAAATCTGAATTTAACGACCTAAAAACTAGCTGTTGACTTGATGGCATCATCTTATGTGGAGTACGCATATTACTGATGACTTTGCATTACTTAAGCAGGGCTATATAGGCGATCGGGTCCACATTTCTTGTAATCACCGTAACTGTGGCAAATTTGACCCTTAATTTGGAGGGGTGTGGAAAATGAGATTTTAATTTGCTTTCGATCAATACTGAAAGGGAAAATATTTTGTATTCCTTTATATTTGTATTCTACCTTCGTTCAGCTTTCCATTGAGATAATGTTGTAGTTTCATCGGATATGGTCTTTTTAAAGAAATGGTAGCATCTGCAAAGGCAGCGTCCATCTCATGCAAGATGTTAACAGACTTAAAGAACGCTTCAGTGTTAACTTGGACAAAGAAATCAAGTTTGTATTTGGTTTCATTAGGAAGCAAGGTGTGTTTATTGTACTGTAATAATGTTCTCATCTTCAAATGATTTCTGTATTTTCAGGCCTTCTCGATACTGCCCATGAGATCAGACAGATGGACAATCTACTCGTTGAAGAGGTAGGCATGTTCTAAAAGTTATATAGTTAGGGATGTATACGTAAGAGTGATACAATTAAAATTAGATATTGAATTATCAAATAGAGCAGAGTCAGTGATTTTTAAAGTTTAAGGTTTATTGACTTTTATTAAATAATTCAGTTTGCAAAGTGCAATGTAAAGTTGTGAAAATGGTTAAGATATTATTGCCCGTTCCCCCCCCCCCCATGTGCTTGTGCATGTCCCTGTTTTTAGTGAGACAATGTATGTTTTCCAAACACTGTCTCTATTATGGATACATTTATGGATATTTCCCCTTTTTTCAATTTTGCAGGTAGTCACAAAAGACGTCAGAAGATCTATGAACCAGACAGCTGGAAATGCCATGGAATGTAAGTGAAAAGATATGAAATTTAATTATTGATGTTATCATTGTTGTCTTTACGATTGCGTCTTCATCATTATATTTTCTATTGTTTATCTTTCTTCTTTTATGTTGAAACGCCCTTCCTTGTATTACCGTAGTGTTTGTAAAACAATATTGCATGAATGTGTGCTTTTGGCCCTGCTTATAACAATGTGTTACTCTAACTCTACCCCTGTCAACATGAATAACATTAAGTTTTTCACCCGAAAATGTGTTTAATTATGGTCATGTTATGTATTTTGTCAACTAAACCACATTTGATTCATGCTTTCACATACATCTTTCAATCACGTGCAGGTGAGCTAATTATCTTCTTAAAAACGTAACTCAAACATTAATTCACACCTCCTTATTACTCTTCATTCAACTCTACCTCGGTGTATGTTTCTCCTTTTCTTTCTTCTTTCCTTTCTCTGTTTGCTAGTATTTCATTTTCTGTATTTTTGCTTCCTCCTTCTCTCTCACTCTCTCTCTCTCTTTCTCCTCTCTCTCTCTCTCTCTCTTTCTCTCTCTTTCCCTCTCTCTCTCTCTTTCCCTCTCTCTCTCTTCTCTCCCTCCCTCTTTCTCTCTCTCTCTCTCTCTCTCTCTCTCTTTCTCTTTCTCTCTTTGTTATCTGCTAATATATCATATTTGTGCTTAGTTTTTAGAATTTGATTTCAATCTGTTTTTTTGTTGTTGCAGTCCGCTTTCTTTGTATTCTAGTATTTCATTCTCTCTATTTCTCTCTCTCTCTCTCTCTCTCTCTTATCTGCTAATAATTGTTTTATTATATTTGAACAAAGTTTTCAGAATCTGATCTTTCTTTATGCACTGTCTGCTTTCTGTGTATTCTATTCACCCCCTTTCTCTATTTCTTGTATGCATGATCATCCATCCCATCAATGGACCCACTTGTTTCATTTCATGTTGTGTTTTCACCTGCACCTCATCCACCTCAATCTTGCAGTATTGGTGTCACTTGAATTAAAGATTGCGCACGCTCTTATGAATAAGGTGAGGTTCATGGACTAATCATGTTTGTTATCTTCTTTGATGAAATTTATATTAAAAAGATTCTACTAAATCTTGTACTAACCATTGTATCTGGACATTTAGATCACTATCTGTGATGCTTCTTTTTATGATTGTTTTGTTTGAGCTTCTTAATTATTTTTCTTTAATTAATCATATGTTGTATTGAAGGTTACAAGTTAACATATATGATATATGATCACCCTTTGATTTTTCTCTACTACATGATCGCATCTGCATGTACATGTACATGTACATTCTTATTTACCTGGCCACCTCTTTTATTTCTTTTTAATGCATATTGCTGTTTCTTTTTGAGCAGCTTACTCAAATGACTGATGACAGGAAAATATTGAAATTCTGTGTCTCAAGATCCCTCACATTGTTGCCCAAACAGCTCCCAAGCTATGGAACATAAAGAGATAGATGATGAAACAAATATCATCGTTTAGTTGGAATGTGCCAATGCTATAAATGTTCATGCCAAATCATTGAATATTGTAAATTTTTGTGGTTTGTATCTTCAGCGTTTAGAAATGAAGGAAGCACTGACAGCCAAGGTGAAGACGTCTGCTACACCGCCCTGTGTAGAATACAGCGGGGACGTGGATAAACTCTACCAGGAGAACCAGCAGTTCCAGGAGAGGATACTCAAGGTATAACCAGCTTTGGTGACAATAGTGAAAACAAGTTGTTATCTTCCCCATTTGAACCTCGTTCATCTGATGCAGTATTCCACCTCAAAATCCGCTGTGGTAAAGTAAAATGACATAAGCATAGTGTGCTCCAGATTTCTGCATCTTATAGAGTGGTGAAGTGTGACGTCATCATCAAAAATCTATTTTTTGAATTTTTTCATTTCTTTTTTCATCTTCCGAAAGAGCATCAAAAAGAATGTCCAAATGTCGAAAGCCAATTAAATATGTTAAGAATTGGCTGAGATATGACCATCTGAATAAATAGACTTCCTATACGAACTAAGTGTAATTTTGCTCTGGTTCATAACATTACGAACCAGAGCAAAATAACACTGAGCTCCTATAGGAAATATTTTATTCAGATGGTCATATCTCAGCCAATTCTTAACATATTTAATTGGCTTTCGACATTTGGACATTATTTTTTATGCTCTTTCGGAAAATGGAAAAAAAATTGGGGAATTCTAAAAATAGATTTTTATAGTGTTACAGCTTCGGTACTCGATAAACATAAATAAGTAAGGATGTTTAGGTACTATTGTTTCATACAGCTACTTTTTATTTCACCTCCATCTTCATTTCAATTATGTGTAAAAGTTTTTGATGTAACTTTCTGTTTATTGTTTTCTTTATACCATACTAGTATCATGACCAGATGAATGCAGCACAGGTCAGCTTTGAAGAAATGAAAAGAATCAACGTAAGTAACACTCTTGAATGGTAGATTTATTGGATTTTATTAATTAATGTTTATTATATGTATTATATTGATAGGTTCATCACTTAATTTGAATCTTTGATTTGTTGGCCCCAAATCACCTGTTTCATAGTTTGACTGTATTATCATCTGCTCAGTTCCAGGAGGGCTGAAGTGCTATTATTGAATGTCATCATATGATATGTGAATAGAAAAAGTAGTGAACATATATTTCAACTCTCTGTTCTCTATTTTCCAAATGACTTTGGATAGGATAATACTCTTTGTACTCTTCCATTTTGTGCACCTGTTTGTCTTTGACTAAAGGAAGAGAAGTACAATTCCTTATTGGAGAGACACAAAGGCCAGATCCTACAAGCAAGCAACCTCCAGAGGGAGCTACGATCATTGTAAGTTAATTAGCCATCAATCAAAATGGTAATGGAGTATTTTCCAGCATGTTTTTTACTTCCTTTATAGCTTTCTTGAAAATACTATCTATGATATGCATCTTACAGTGTCTACAAATCATATTGAAGTTGCACCCCTATATAAACAATACACATTGTGTCACATGTTAACATAATTTTTTCTGCAGAGGTGAGAGAGCAAGCATACAATGAAAAATCAACCTCAGTAGATGGGTATGCTGTTCAGTTACAGTTATTGTTAAAATCAGATTATGGTGTGTTTCTATTGAAGTTTGTACCTGGAAATGATCTGTTTGAACTGGAAAACACATTAACATTATTTTGAAATCCTGCCAAAATATGCTGTTTGATTGGCATAATCCATGTCTTTGTTCTTTTCTATTTGTTTATCTGACAGAGAGACAGCCTTCCGCGAGGAGATTAAGAAGAGAGATGCAAAGCTGAGAAACATGAGGATGAACCAAGTAGAGCAAGAGCGTAATCAACAAGTTCTTGTTTCAAGACTCAACAGCGTTGAAGAGGAGGTATACAAACAAGCCCTCTGAGGTTTTCAGTATTGTGATGGATCACAGCCAGTGGAGCCTTGGGGTCACAAAGAGTATGGATATACATATATACAGTCAAAACTGTATATAAAGACTGCCCAAGGGAGACAATAAAAGTGGTCTTTATGTACAGGTTCCTTTAGTACATGTTTCAATGAGAAACCATTTTTAAGTGAAACAAAAAATGTGATCTTTGTAGACAGGTTGTCACTAAAGCAGATTCTCTTCCCTCTGCAGATTGTATATTTGGTAACTTGCAATACTTTGTTGTTTGTACATTAGAGTGATATTTTGTTCTTGTTGTTGTTCCTGACAGCCCCGTCCGACCCTGAAGAAACCTAACGTTGAGCAGATGAGGATGAAAGTCAGCGATCAACTCAAGAATCTAACCATGCTGGAAGATGCCTTCAAAGAAAACAAAATATCACAAGAACTACACGCAGTAAAAACAGACTTATTGCTTTTATGAATATATGCATTTGCTTAGTCGATGTGTCTAAATCAAGCCATTTATTTTTCACAACAGAAAAATATAACAGATTACTCTGAAGTAGAAAATTTGTGTATTCCAAATATGACTGATAATAACTAAGAGTTTTGGACCAAAGTGAGGTTGACGCTAACAGGCATAAAAAATCTCAATCCAGTCCCCCCAAAATGTTTTTAAATTTTACATATGGTTCATGCACACAGACTTCTAAAAATAAAAATCCAGCCCCCTTTCCACAAAAGTTAATGTGGGGTGCTGCCAAAGTTGTTATCCACATATTCATATCACTGTTATGATCTTGCTGATTGTATACAAGGCACTTCTTGGTCAAGCTCCCACTTATATCAGAGAACTGTTGAATTTCAAACTTAATCAACACAATCGCAACTTGCGCAGCTCCCGAGATAATTTGTTGCTGCAGATCCCATCTATCAAAACAAAAATAACACTAGGTGATAGAGCATTTGCTTGTGCAGCCCCAAAACTCTGGAATAACTTACCATTTGAAGTCAGGAAATCACCATCTGTGAATATCTTTAAATCAAAATTGAAAGCACATCTTTTCAATTAACTGTATTAAAATCGAGGCATTTCAGGAGCTCTTGTAGCGCAGTAGAATATATACTTTATGTTGGATAGTTTCTGCGCCCTATAAATTTATTATTATTATTATTATGATTCAAAATCATCACAGTATTCTATAGTCATTATTTACTTTGAAAATCGACCTCTACCAACTCTTAGACAGTATCTTTCACAGTGCAATGACATACCCTAAGCAGTTATCAATTGAGTCCTTTTTTGTTTTTCTTGCAGATAACTGTTAATATCATCAACCAAACTATGGAGGTACCTGAGATCAGACTAAGAAGCCTCTTTGAGAGATATATCACATTCAGGAGACTACAGGAACAGAAAGGTTAGTTTGTCTTCAACAATGCTGCTCTTAACCCATTAACTAATCAATTCTCTCTTTCCCATTGGCTTAATACAGGCACCACCCAGTTCCAGTAGGCAATGGGTTATGACTTTCAAGTTTGCAAGGTTCATCTCTTGATCTCTTTTCACTTCACAATGGCTGGTAACTGGGGATTGTTATTAACCTTAACATGGAACTGTTTTATGGATTGTTCTATTTAAAAAAAAAGATGATACAATTGTGACATGTATGTTTAGTTGGGAGGGGGGGGGGGGGAGTGGCAGAGCTTGAAATTATCCTTTCATTTTCAGATTTACCTGTGATCTAGAGCACTCTGAAGGATTGGATATTGCATTTTAATGAAAATTTTAAGCAAAGAAAATAATAATGTTAGTCTAGAGTCCAGTATTGCTAATGATAATGTGTTGTGAACTCTTGCATACAAGATGTCTTAATGTATTATATGTGTGTTCATAATTCTTCAAACTTTTGAAAGAGAAATTCATTGAATAAGCATTGAGCTAACAAATTGCAATAACTTATAATTATGATTCTTGACAGAGGAGTTATCTGAAAAGATAAAAGGTGACAAGTCTGGAGATAAAGAGAAAGACAAACGACTCACTACCTACCTAGAGAGGATGGGCAAACGAATGAGTGCGGTAAGTTGAAGTAACTCAATTAAAAGATGACTTTAATTAGGACTTTTGTTCTTGTATTAAAGCTCTTGTCACTGAGTTCAATTTTCCCAAATTATAATAAGTTATATACCTCACTTAAGTAATCCAGCAATCTGATTGGTCGAAATTGCATTCATAAACTTTAACTGTTCCTGTAAAA
>JARBES010000131.1:31310472-31322331 GCA_030265145.1 Strongylocentrotus pallidus | reverse complement strand
CAATTTTTCTTCCATCCATTTACAATTTCGATTTATATTGATATTTCTGAACAAATATAAATAATTATCACATACTCTATTCCGTAGATTATCAATATATTAATTTAAATTTGTGTCATAGTAAGAAAACTATCGCAATAGAAAATGCACTGTCTAGTAAATGTATGGAGTCCAACCGGCGAAATATGCCCTCTGATTGGTTGAAAGGATCAGGTGGTGCGATACTGAAGAAGGCGGAGCTGACCTGGAGGAGTCGAACACGTGAACATGAGGTTTTCGTTTCCAACGGCGATGTAGAATATTATAATATTGGAAAGTATCTCTCATTACAAAAAATGAGGTGAAAACTAGCGTATATTTAATTATGATTTTGTTCTTAAGGACACTTTGTTTTATCAATGACCATATATTTCCATCGTTTATACACAAAAACATTCCAACAAAAACAAAGAGAATATATATTCTTTATACTCCCGAGTATATTTTGCCAGTATCCCACGTGTATTTGAAAAGTTTGTTGACCTATTGATGGTATTTCGCATGACTTCCTCGCAAAGACGCTATGTGTAGACAGCAGCATGATGCTAGCGCTATACAGTATACAGCCAGTCAGCTAGCAGCGCTAGCGAAATAAAGTTTGTTGACATGGATAATAATTATTGTTGATGGCTAAGCTGTGATCTGAAACTTGCTAAAATGTTTAATTCAGCGCTTGGAATGATCTTTCTCGTTGGTTTATTGTATGGTGGAGAAGGTGAGACATAAATATATCTGTGAAAATTTAGTATGCATATTGTAGAATATCAATGTAATGCAATTTTTATGACCCAAAATGTCCGATGTTGTCCCACACGTTGATAATTGTGATGTGTTTGTGTTGTTGCGCAGTCATGATCATGACACTCCAGGCCCAGGGAGCTCCGATGCCGACGCCGCCCCGAAGGTGTCGGAGCTCCAGAGCCCGCATAGGAAAACGATTCAAACAGCGGGTTGGGTCACATTTTTTCTGAAATGTAAAGAAGTAGTAGACCTAGTTACAATTTTGACTTACAATGTTTTTCGACTTCTCTGGGCATCCGTTCAACCACTTGAAATTATAATTTGAAGAAGTCTTCGCTTCGATAGGAAAAACTTAAAAGGATGATTCCTCGTCTAACCCAATTCATCCCATGTTGTTTATCCTTGATTCATCATGGCGAAGAGAAAGTATGCATGTGCAGCACATACTGCCACAGATTTTTACGTATACATGGGCAACATGGCAAGGTATGGATTGATTTTTTTTTACAACCAAATTTTTGTAGATCGAGTTTACATGGAGAATCATCGCTCATGTTGACCAAGAAATACACACAACGAATATGAATAATTTTTTAGAATTTTTTTATTGTTTTCATTTCAGGCAATGCAATTGAAGAACCAACACAAAAACTCTTGCATCGAGGAGAGTCAGGAGACCAAGGCTCATGTCCAAACCACTTTGCAGAATTTTTCTACCAAATCTCACAAAGGAATCGAGGGACTATATTCTTAGCAGACACTACTGACATCGAACAACAGGCCTGGCTATCTACATCATTCCAATTATTTGAATTGAGTGAATTATTGAAAGGGCTGAACGGAACTGCGGGAAACAAGTCACAACCAGACCAGAAACCATCGCCAAAGTTCAAGTGCGGAGAAAATGGTGGTATTGAGAATGGCAGTGGGGAGGTCATCATGGTCAACAGCTCGGAGCTTGTCCGTCTCGTTTCACAGCGGCCTAACGCGAGTGCAATCGCAAACTCATCTGTGGAGATGGAGGGGAGTACAAACACGTCCGACAACTCTAGCCAATCTTCAGAGAATGTCTGTGTGGTAGTGATGTTTTTTGCCACTTCTTGCCGATTTTCAGCAGCCACAGCCCCTCATTACAATGCATTTGGGAGAGCAATGAGCGCTGTAGATGTCTTGGCATTTGATATAAATCAATCAAATGGGTAAGTTGAGATGCGAGGGAAATGTTTCTGCTAACTTGCCAAATAAATGAAATATCGAGATGATGATGGAACCATGGGGATGTTGGAAATTAGGATTACTTGATCCCTTGCCCATGGGAACAGGATGATCCCTGTGTTAAGCCTATAAGGATTAGAGAATTCAGTAGTCATAGGATTAATAGCCTGTGAATTGATCAGAGCATCACAATGCCATTTAGATTGAGCTTGTTGAAAGCACTGGCAACATCAGTTGTTATGTATTGCTGTGAAACATGGACACTGAATGCAGAATTGAAAAAGTGAGTCATTGCTACAGATATAAAGAATTATATCACCAAATATTTATGACAAGTTTTCAGGTGTGTTACAAATGATGTTTATAAACATTTTCCATCTTTTCAAGTGAAAGATGAGACGAGAAACATTGATGCGATAAGATGTCTTGTTCCTTATTCCTGATGTGATCTTTTCTTCATCATACCTGCAGAGTGAATTCCAGGTATGGCATAGTTGCTGTACCAAGCATCGTCCTCTTTCACAATGGCAAGCTAGTAGCGAGGTTTAACGAGAGCCAAAGGTCTTTGGAGAGCATGATGGACTTCGTCCACAACTTGACTGGTAAGCTTTAAAGCCCCACTGCACTACTTATAGCTACTTGCGCCCTCTATATAGCAAACAATGCCTAATCGGTGACCCTTTTTCTCATGTTAATTGAGAGCTGATTTGATGAGATAAGGCCATTAAAAAAAATATACATGTTTATCGTCCTCGCTCGTTTCCTTTTTGGGGGCCGCCTCCTATTTTGTTCATTTATTTATTTTTACATTTTTTGATTTGTTTGATATTTTTTTTTGATATTTTTTTTAATTAAAAAAAAAACAACCATGAAAAACACTGCTAATATGGATCTATTTCTGATTTAAAAAAAAAAAAAAATGTCAGCGGCCATCTTGAAAAATAGCCCGACTGTCAGGGAAAATTTTACCGAGCGGCCATTTTGAAAGAAAGAAAAAAAAAAAAAAAAAAAAGGGCATCCTCCTTCCTATTTTTCAAAAAAACAGGACGCTAAACATGTTTTTTATTTTTATTTGGCCTTATCCTGAAAGGGTGCGTTAAGACGGTACGTACTCCGTTCTCAACGCGCCGCACCGCAACGCACCGCAACGCACCGCACCGCACCCTTTCGACAAAATATAGAGCAGAACAATGCCACACCCCTTTGGCGAAATTGTATCCCTTTATCAGTCACCACTGTAATATATAGCACAACGTACACAACGTAGTTTGATACATTTGTGTTTACCTTGTTGGATGAGGGCTTGAGCTTTCTCGCTCTCTACGTTTCTAGTGATGCCTCGAACCTTAAAGCTGCTGTCTTTTAGAAGGGCTTTCACCAAAGACCCTCCTTGTGTTCCCGTGGCTCCGAAAACTGTAATGATTTTTGCCATTTTGGAGAGAGGTGGTACAATCGCACAGCAATAAAGCAGACTTACAACATGAATGATTGCATATTTTTCCGGCCGACTGCATAAGTAGAGCACGCAGCTAAGGTTAAGGCCAAATACATCCCCGCATCCAGACTATAGTCTTGATTTACAGACCATTTTGTATACTTTAATTTCCTTCTTTTTTTAATATCCAACCTTTTCTTATCCACGTCGTTGTTTAGATTGTAGTTTTTTTTAATTACTTTTCTAATGATGTGTTTTTGCTTTACTCGAATTTGGAGAGATGAATAATTGTTGTAGTATGCCTCGAGGTAAAGAAGAAGGGACATGAAACAATGATTTGAACACAGACAAACCTGAAATTCGCATTCTTGCTGTATCGGGAGCGACTTACAAAAAAGGGCCCTTTCTGGAGAAAAAAGGGCACATTCAAAGGGTAATCTCAAAGCGAAAATATATAATTTGTTAGACATTTGATTTGATTTGATTTCATTTATTTTCCACTCAAATATCCAAAAATTAAATGACATATATAAACCATACAGTAATTCAATTTATAATAGAACTTATGAATTATACAAAAAATACTGACAAGTTTGTTCTCAATCAAATAAGTTTACAGAGTACATTTAAGTTTGAGAATAAGACAAAATATCTTATATTGCTTGATTTAACTGAGAGGGAAAAAAAAGGGAATCCCAGAAAAGCTAGGCTTGTTGAGCGAGATTTCATTATCTGGGATGCTCTCAATATTTGTTTCTCTTTATACATCATACAAGATATTGCAGCATACTTTGCAGTCGGGTGTGATGGTCTGAATATTGATTTGCGAGCGAAGCAAGTTTTTAAGATTTGTGAGGTCGCAGTGCGGAAAATTACATCTTATAAAGAGGAAAAAACCCAATCCTGATGGGGTTGTAAACACATTCTCATAACGGAAGACTGAAAAGACCTTTGATAAGTAACATAATCATATCATCTATAAATGCGAGTGAGTGTAGCGAGCGAGCTTTGGGGGAAATTGCTCCTAGTCGCTTTAAGGGGTATACGTTTAATGATGAGAGGAAAAGGGGACACTTATCGAAAGGGATAATTAAGACACCTATTAGAAAAGAAAAGGAGCATGTGTCAAAGGACAAGGTGAATCATCAAAGGTGAAAATGGGGCACTTCTTATACCTGAAACGAGGCACTCACCACTGGTGAAAAAAAAGGGCATTTTTCAACGGAAATGGGGCACCCATCAGATTTTGATAGGGGCATTTATAAGAGGTGAAAAGGGGATGGGTCCCTTTTTAGAAAGGAAAAGGGGCACGTATCATTGTTAAAAGGGAAATTATCAGAGGTGAAAAGGGGCACTAATCGCACTTTAAAAGGGACACTTTTCATAGGTAAAAAGAGGCATTTATGAGAAGGGGAATTAGGAGCTCTTTTTTTAATGCTCTTTTTTTAATGCGGGCACTTATCATTAGGGAAAGGGGCACTTATCTCTCTCTCTCTCTCTCTCTCCCTCCCTCCCTCTCTCTAAATGACAGCGTATACTATACTCTCATTATTATACTGTCATGATTCTTTCGCGAAGAAAAAGTTGACCCAAAATGAAGTTGTTTCAAAATGAGCCATCAAAGCAAAGTCTCGCTCTCTATATCTAACGTCTTCCTTTATTTAAGTAATGGTTTAATAAATATTTAGATATTTCGACTGACTTTCTTAAAAAAAAATAGAATTGAGTGACCCCTAATTATCTGACCTTCTTTGTAGTAGTATCCGTTTATAGAGGGACACTCGGGTAAGTTGATGAGCGTATATTATATGAGTTCGTTGATAACGCCATCTTCGTCGGCTTGAATCAATAATATTGAAGGGAATATAATATAATGTTTATTAAAAGAACCGGCCAGATTCTAGACTACTAGCCAACAGGAAGGAAATCGTGCCTGTGTACTTTGTCCATTCGAATGGAACTGATTGAGGGACATTATGAAGTTTGAAAGTGAGAGAGGGTTGGGGCTGAATATGTAAATGATGTGACAATACTGATATTGTGTGTATAGGGTGCATGTCCTCCCACCTCCCTGGTCTAACCCTATGAAATAAACAATTTTTTTTTAACTCTCTCTTTCCTCTCTCAACAGGACGATTTTCTTATCCATGTATAGCTCTGCTAGTTCCCCATTAAAGTGCTCTTTCTCTGTTTCCTTAAATTCTTATTTTCCATCTTTATTTCTTCCTTACTTCTTTTTACCCCGTTGTCTTCTATTTCTCCCTCTACCTATACAGGGGCGGATCCAGCCGGAGGCGAGGAGGGGGGGGGGGGGCAATTATGTGAGAAAATATTAAGCGGCGCGTTAATAAGCGCTTGCGCGGACAGGGGAGAGTCGTGCCCACCCTAAAGAAAAACAAAAATCGAATTTTCAAACTTGATTTGGTGTCACTTATTGCCAGGATTTCACTTAAAATCTGTGACTTTTTCCAGCATAAATTAATGATAAGTCTTGGATTTCTAGGAGGTTCTCCTTGGGAAAAGACTGTAAACACAAGAAGCGGGACTATATAGTAAGCCGGTGTATTACAAAATTGAGCGTCCTACCTATTAAATTATCCGTCTCTATTATACAAGCACGGAATAAACTGTAAGATCGATGAAAAATATGATGCGTACATAGCCAGTGGCTTAATGAGCAAAAAAAATTCTTGGGGCAGAAAAAAATCCGCATATCATGACCAGGTGGCATAATGGGCAATTTTTGTTTATGGGGGATGCGAATATTGACGACGACGGTCAAGATGTGGGCCTACATACTACGTTTGAGCTATGGTGTACTGTTTTTTGTTATGAATAATGATTATTCATGAGTCTAGAGTACTTTGCATCTACCCATAATAACAAATTACTTGATTGCTACATTAATGTTCTTCACATTTTAAGTAATGAGATGATAAGTTAGATATCCCATCCATTATCCAGGGGCGGTGGGGCGTCTTACAAGTAGGGGGGGGGGCAAAAAATAGGGCACTTTCTGGGAAATTTGGCAACTAAAAAGGGGGCCTTTTATATGTAAAGTTTAAGCTTTTTTACGTGTTTTTTACCAGGTGTGGATCCGCGCCTGGTTTGATCCCGACGCGGCACTAATGCCCTTTGGCAAGGCATTAATCTACATTTGCCACACTCTATCCAGGTGGGGTAAATGGGTACCTGGAAGCCTGTGGCATGAATTAATTCCTTGAAATACAAGAGCGCTGTAATGGCAGCTAGGCTAAAGCCGGGGTAATAATAGAATTTCTAGATAGACGGCGTTATATAATTATGAATGCCTATTTTTATTATTATTATCACATTGCGTTGGTGGAGATTGTTAAAAAATAATTCGGCAAGATTCTGGACTATAACTTATAAGCCATCCCTCCCTTCTTTTACCTTCGCTACTAAATTCCTTCATGTTGAATTTTGAAACTCTTTGCCATCGTTGTATAAGTCAAATTAGAAATTATATTGTTCAATCAAGGATGGAAGAACTCTAAGTTTGTCCCAAACACGCGTCACACACACACACACACGCACACGCACACACGCACACACACACACACACACACACACCCATCCACCCACACGCACACACCACCCATCCAGCACCATCTCGAATCACACTCTCTTCCCCTCCCTCCCTCCTCTCTCTCTCTCTCTCTTTCTCTCTTTCTCTCCCTCCCTCTTCCCCTCTTCTCTCTCCCTCTCTCTCTTTCTCTTTCTCTCTCTCCTCATCCTCATTCTCCTCTCTCCCTTACCTAGTCTATCTCCCTCCTCTTTCTTTTACCCTTTTTTTTTATTTTCTAGTTTACGATTTCCATAATCACGATAACACTTTCATAATTCGGTAAAAACTTATTTCTATTGTCTGTTCATCGATATTTGTTCTTAACGTCATAATATTCCTGTTTTCAATTGAATCTCGTCGCATGTGAACTCGATTTCCACGAAGTCCCCTTTTCCCCCTAAGGCTAAAAAAACCCCAATAATTTGTAGATCTTTATACTGTCAGTTATTACATAAGCCTTTTCTGTTCAAAACGCAGGATGATTGCATTTTCAGTATTGTACTTTTACCTTTTTCGTTGATTGTCCTCTACTGGCATCTTTATTCTAAACATTTCTATTTTTTTAAAGAATTTACAAAAATAGGATTATCTCGAACTTAATCCTTTCATTTATGCTTAAAAAATATGTAGGCTATATGCAGCAAAACAATTGCAACAGTTAACAGTTCTATCACTGCCTTGTTAAAGCCACACTGTCCTACTTGTAGCTACTTGCTCCCTCTATATAGAAAACAATGCCTAATCGGTGACCACTGGTCCCCCATTATGCCTCTTTTTAATTGAGAGCTGAGTTGATGAGAAAACCACCTGTCCAGTGACCTTGCAGGCCGGTCTAATCCCTCCTATAAACTAGTACAGATAAGCTTTAAGGGGTATTTAAAAGGCTATAAAACGATGAAATCTTGGAAGCAGATCAATGATTACCCCTAAAAAGACTCGTTTTCGTACCAACAAACCACTCTTTTGTACCTCTCCACGCCTTTTGTTATGTTAATCAATGCACCATTCTCACTGTGAGGCGGTTTCATATCCTCGCACGCTAGATCAAGCTTCCACGCCTCGATAAGTAACAACAAAAATGGGTGTTTCAACTGCTTTTGAAGAAGTGCGTGACCCGAGATCTGTACCTCCTGTATCACATACACACGGGTGTGTACCTTGAATGCTACGCTGGACACCATATGATTTTGATATGGGCGTTGCGAGTTTAGAGTCCATGATTAACACAGACACTCCACCCAAGTTGCATCGAGCCATCACTTAGGGCCATGAATCTGTTCAGAACTGACAACATAATATAGTTGATCGCCAAAACGCTCTTATCTACCGTAGACGAAATATAAGCCAGACCCTACGAGGGTTGTTAGATATTTACGGGAGCATTTCCGGAACTTCTACAAGTTAAGCACACTCAATCTGCACATTTATGTTACAAACGTCAAAGCGGAACTTGGAAAAGGCTTTCATTTTGGACGCAATATTTTAACATTTTCTCGTCGTAGACTGACTTACGAAGGAACCTACCCATGAGAGTTTGACAAGTTGTGTTAACATTTTCCTTAGCGGACGAAACGTCTAAAACTTCTCGACGCAATGGCGGTCAACAATTGGACTGCTTCTTGCCGAATCCTTGTCACGATTCTTTCCACACTCTGTTTGGTAAGTCATGTCAGTGTTGTTTGTTAGAATTCTTATTATGACAATAAGTCAAGTTTGGCTGTATAATCATTGCTAAGTTCGAGAATAGCTTTTTTATTCCGTGTCTGCACTTGTTTTTTTATTACGATAAACATGATAAATGGCGGCAAAGCAGGTTGTTGGATTCCCATAACTGTGGGAGTTATCTTTTGTATAACCCGGACATTGGGTTTTCATGATATAAACTCATATGTTTATGAGACATAACCAAAACATTTCGGTATATTTAGGCTAATGAGATTCGTAGTTTCTTTTTCTGGTGCTATCATACAACTTATTATGGAGTTAATTATAGATTGGTTGCTTAATTTCAAAAAAACGTTGTCATTGCTAGTAAAAGGTAAGTTATAAAAGTATAGCTTAAAAATGAACCTGATATTTTTGGAGTTATATATAATTATATAAACATTGTTTGGCATACCAGTAGAGTACGTTTCAATAGAATACTTGATACCACAGTCACATGGCTGCAAACTAAAATATAGTATTTGTTTGGAGCTAAAACATGCACGTGATCGCATCGAACATGGAAAAACTCATGGCAGCTAAATCTGTTTCCCAACTATATTGTAATAAAGAGATTATTACATTTACATGCATAAGGGTGTTTTAGTACAAAATAAAAGAATGCATTTAACCCCCCCCCCCTCCCAAACACAAAAAAACACAATTATCTGTTGGCTGGTAATGCAAGTATCATTAAAGCTTATCTGTACTAGTTTATAGGAGGGATTAGACCACCATGCTGGACATGGGGTTATCATCATCATCATCATCATCATCATCGGTATACGGGAGTGAGGTAGTCCTGTAGGTCTCCCGGTCGTCTTCCAAGATATAAGTTCAATTGTCAGTATGCGACTCATCAACATCAACATCATCTCATCAACTCAGCTCTCAATTAACATATGAAAAAGAGGATCATGGGGGACCAGTGGTCACCGATTAGGCATTGTTTTCTATATAGAGGGAGCTAGCAAGTAGCTACAAGTAGGTCAGTGTGGCTCTAAATATATATGATAGAGCATTTCAAATATCTGTATGACATGCAGCTCCCCTTCTTAGGTAGTTTATAAACATGCTCTAAAGAGCATTGCAACCAAACACATTTTCTTTGACTGCAGTTTATTTATATGCCTTTATATTTGCCGAACACCAATATACATCTACGTAATGATGTTTGGGAAAGGGATTCGCTACTTTCATAATCCAGTAAGTTAAAGCAGTTATAACGACAAACTCTGGGCATGGTTTCGTCGTGTCAATAATATTGTTGGTACCTGTATATTATAATGATGGACATAACAAAAACAATTGTTATGGTATATAATATAGATACATAATTATACATTGTGCGCATGTAATTATATATATATACTTGCATATATTGTCGAATTAACGATTTTGACCTTGGAATAATGCTTTAATATTTGATTTTCAGCGAATCTCGTTCAGAGCCATTAACCAGAACCAGTAAATGTTCCTGCCCCTCTTTATAAACATATACATAATGTAATAATATAATGTACATGTACATAAAGAGGGAGACTTTTCTTCTCACATTTACTGGTTCTGGTTAATGGCTCTGAACGAGATTCGATGAAAATCAAATATTTAAAGCATTATTCCAAGGTCAAAATCTTTAATTTGACAATATGCACAACATAATGGGCCAGATTGAAATGAAAAGAAAAAACAACTTTTCTTTTGATTGGTTTTCAAATCAATTTACAAATACATTTTTCTAATTTTCATATTATGGATATTCAGCAAGGAATATGAAGAAAACAAAATTTAAAAAAAGAAGAAGTAGTAATCACCTAAATAAATGTAACATTTTAGTTTGTCATCATTCACTCAATCAATCGTTGTGCTAGGACATTTTTAGATGTTAAGTTTACACCTTTTTAAACATACTATTATAACGAGGACTTTTTCCACGTACATGACTTTATGCTTAGAAGTTGCACATTGATATGATTATTGTGTAAAGAACAAATTATGCGATGACGTCAAACATAAACAATTACAAAAATGAAAATTATCAACGGTAATATCATTTAAAAGAATGAAAGGCAAGCGAACAAATACACACACAAACATTCTTCCACGACAAGTAAGGTTCATGGACAATTGATCTGGGAAGGGCTTTGCCACTGAACCTTTTCTAATGACGTCACAATTAATTCACGGTACAGTTGAGTTATACAGTTGTATATTACTCTCATTCAGCCTTATCTTGTTGACTTCAGTATACCATAATTGCGACCATTATGTACATACATATATACAGCTACTGTAGGTCCTCTGCTACTAACTTCACAAAACAGAGACGTGGGCTGAAGCAAAAAAAGAGAACCTTTATTTTGGTACTGTTAAGAAGTCTTTTCCTGTTTGAGTGAATGCGATTAGAATTGTAATGATTTTTATTGAATATGATGACGCTATATTTTAACGTATTTTTTCGTTGTCACAACTAATTCTTCTCTACAATCTTTAGATGGGATACGAAAAATGTTTTCATTACTTGGTATGAAATGCCATGGACGTGATACATGTATTTAAGGAGGGTGTGATGATCTGAAATAATCGCTTACATTATAGAACAATATTTACGTTAAAGCCCAAGTCCACTCCAAAAAAATAACTTACTTTCAATAGAACCAGAAAAATCAGACAAAAATAAGAAAGTTATGAATTTTTAATGACATGAAAAACTTTGGAAATCACTACACAAATTGGCAACTCGCTCATGAGTCTGTGACGTCCATGTATGGTCCTCACTATCCTCTAATTATTTTCTTTATATTGATAATATAAATTTCCTATTTTCACCCTTAGAATCATATTTCTTCACACCAGCATCCAAGTTAGATTGTTAGTAATGTGTTTTTGTGTGGATGCACAAATAAAGTGTAATTTTTGTCCAGTTAAATCATGACAAATTGAATTTTGATAAACTATTTATATAAAAATCAATGATTATGAATATACAATATTCAGAAAATAGTATCAACTTTTCAAAATTCATAAAAGTTTTTGGGAAATGTCAGGCACGCAATAATTATGATACAAATCATATAACCTGGGCAAAGGCATGGGGAAATCTAGTTTTGGGGGATAAAAAGGGAAATTAATGGGA
>JARBES010000131.1:30849033-30862238 GCA_030265145.1 Strongylocentrotus pallidus | reverse complement strand
TCAAAACAAGAGATAACATAAGGAATAACCTGGCTCTTCCAATTTTTTGTGTTGTATTATTATTCCAAATGGTCTAATAAATATATGTAGTGAAAAAGAATACTTAAATATGAATAATCTATGATTTATGGGCAGAAATGTGAATTTTATGACCTTATTTGCATAAATTAGCATAAATATGCAAATGAGTGAATTTTTCAAAAATTTGAAATTACCATAGTATTCTTTACACTTCACTTGACATGCATGCAAATTTTCGCGGCGATCGGCGGTGAAACGGCCGAGATCTTAGGGGGGGGTCAAATTGACCCCCCCCCCAGTAAAAACCTGGTCTGAAATAGCCCAGTTAAGATAGGGTTAAACTTCTATTTTTTCCCCACTCAAACGGAGTGGTATTTAGAGTAGTGTCTCAGTAAAAATCTTTGTCACTTTCACTGTAAATTCATGAAAAGGAGAGAATAGGCTATGTGCTTTCCAATCAAAAGCATTTTGATATCCTTTACCAGCAAATGGACGTATTTACTCTGTATTAGTAGAGTCATATAAGCCATGTTTGTGTACTAGTTTGTAGAGCAGATTAGTCATGTATACTGAATTCTGTTCATGCAAATTTGTTTAATCATGGTACTAAAATGTTGTGCAACACTTGTTATGCAAATTTTGAAGAATGATTTGATTTTTATTTGTATGTATATACTGTATAAAATGGTTAATGAAGTAATAATGTTGTTTTATTTACTGTAACTTAGTGAGTTTATTTTGTGTGTGTTCCTATTTGTAGGCTCAGAGTATGGATAATAAGCAGGAATGGATCAGGAGACTGAGGGAAGTCGTTCAGGACAGGCAGATTCACCCCAGAGCAGGTAGAGTGAAATTAGGAATTATGGAGTTATACAAAGAGAGATGGAAAGAGATGAAGATATCAAGACAATCAGAGACAGAGAAAGAGAGAGAGTTAGAAAGAGAGAGAGAGAGAGACGTATGGGTCAGATGCAGATACAGATGGACGATAGGTTTGGGATACGAACATCCATTCAGGTATAGAAAGACAGTCTGAGATAGAGAGAGATAATGTGAGAGAGTGGAGAAGAGAGGAGAGAGAGACAGAGAGAGAGAGAGAGAGAGAGAGAGAAGGGGGTGGGGGGATTCACAAGAACAGAAAAGGTTGAGAAAAGGGAACAATATTGCATATGAAGAGTTGGACAGAAACGCATTCAGACTCGTATTAATATTGTCCATCTTGTTTATTTTTGTTTCCAGCTCTGATTGATACTGTCAAGTTCTCTAAGACTTCCTTCACCAAAAGTGCCCCATCCACGTCTAGTAGTCTCAGTCAGAAATCCAGCAGGTAAGAATCAGATATGACATTTTCCATGGCAACAAAAACAAACAAAGAAGAAGAAAATAGATGTTTTTCGAAACTTTTCATAACTTGTAAAGATGTTGACAGTCCTGGGGAGTGTTTCACAAAGACTAAGATCGACTTAAGTTGGACTTGACTATGGCAGGCCGTTCATGCCACTGTTTGCTCTCACCATTTACTGGCATTGGTCTCTCAAGGGATGTACAAAAAAAATCATGGTCACAAATCTACAGAATGTACATATTTCGATAATTCATTTTTGAAAGAAAAAATATTATCTAAAGACCATAGTGGTGAGAGCAAACAATGGCATTAACGGCCTGTCATAGTTAATTCCAACTTAAAGTCAATCTTGGTCTTTGTGAAACACTCGCCTGGAATTCTAACAACTACATTGTGAGAAATGAGGATTCAATACATTGAAACACTTTTAAGGCAGTGGGCTTTGTACTCCCACTGTGTATGCATATACATATGAAGAATCAGGGTTATCATTTCAGCAGAGTGATTTCTATATTGACAGACACCAGTCTAGTTATTCCTAGCGTTTCCTAACTCCATTTCCCGTCTATAGCACCAAAAAGTTATCACTACTTAAACAAATATAAGACTACAGAACATTTATGAATTTCAAAATGGAAAGCTGTGATGTACATTATGTGGATATCATCCATAAAGGTCTCTCCCTCTCCCCCCCCCCCTCTCCCTCTCTCTCTCTCTCTCTCTCTCTCTCTCTCTCTCTCTCTCTCTTCATCTCTCCATATGAGATCCTTAAAAAAAAACCTACAGACCACCTCCTTCATCTTCAGTGACGAATTCAAATTCTTGTTTTCTTTGTTGTTAAAAAAAAATTAACTGTTAAATTCTCATCACATTTTGCTATCTATCACAGGAGCTATAATTCAGAAGAAAGTCTGAATGATGAATCTTTGCAGGGGGGATATGACAGAAACTCAATCACCTCTATATCAACAAACAACACCAACTATACAGACAACAGTGATAGGGTAAGCCTATGTTGATGATGTGTGCTTCGTGTGGACGACAATTTAAACGGATGAACCTTTAAAGGGATATTTGAGTTCTGTTTTCAGACCACAAATGCCTGCAAAGTGCATGGTTATTGCTCTTATTCTTATCTATGACATTTCTAGTGCCCTTTTAGAACCTAATATTGCTATGAAGGTAAGTTTAGACCCCAAAATGTGTGAAATTTAGCCAATACGATCATACCAATTCAGCTCCACTTTCAAAAAAATACGGTGACCGTTAATTAATCATTTAATTAAAAATAACAATACATGGGCCAGCTGGTTGTGCTTAATATAACCAACACGAAAATGCCAACAAAAAAGCCAACATTGGCATTGGCTGAAATACGACGTAAAAGGCTTAAAAAACGTAAAAAGTATTAAAAATTGGTATATTTATGGATATTTCAGCCGTCTCTGAACCGATTTTGATCAAACAAAGATGATTTTGTCAGTTAAATTGTATGTTCTTTCAAATTTGACACTCAGTTTTTCATTATCTCACAAAAAAATATTTTGTGTAGCGCCCTCTGCAACAGAACCCCTATAATGAAATGTCTTGAAATGGATGAGTTAATGATAAGATGATGTTACTGAAGTAACGAGTGAATGGAATTGCGGGATGATGAAATTATGTGTGACTAGCAGATAAGAAGGAAGTAATATGCAGTTTGTGAATGAAGAAAAATTGACTATTAGAAGTGGCATGTTGGTTTGAGTTGGACTCGTGGATTGTTAAAGGGGAAGTCCACCCTGATATTAATTTGGTTTTGATAGAAGCAGAAAAGTGAGATAAACAGGTCAGTGAATGTTTGAGAAATTTTAAAGAAATTTTCATTTTCCCTCAAGAAAAATTTAACCATACATGCACCGTAAGTATAATTATTGTAAATATGTTTTTATACAACCTTTGTATGGACAAAAAATTATTCCCTCATCAATAATGAATAAAATAAAAATCAATTAAATTTTATGTACAGTGCACTTTGGAGAGGACCTCGCAAGATTAGTCAGAGTTTTGCCAATTTGTGTTTGATTGATCGCAACTTCAACAATTAATAAGTTTCTTATTTTTAATAGGAATTTGCTTCAACTTTCCCTGACCTGTTCCTTTCATTTTTATGCTTCTGTTAAAACCAACTTAATATCAGGATGGACTTCCCCTTTAAGCAGATTATGATGACTTTAGTAGAATGAGTAATTGATTGGGATGAATGATATCTGAAGACTGACGCCTGATTGAGTTTATTGAAATAAATGAGCTAAAGATAGGCATGAATGAAAATATGAATGAATGGAACTGGAGATTAAGAGATGGAAGCTGTTTTAATTGGGTTGTCATGAACAGATTTCTGATGACGGAAGTAATTGGACATGAAATAGCTGTACACTTGTGTTTTGATAAACTGACTGGTAGATAATATGTGATGTCTTGAGTCTATCTTAAGCTCATAACATGATATATGTCATTTTTATCAAAATATGTCAGGATAATTGATGAGTCAAAAACAAGATTATTAACGTTAAATTTGGCATGTAAATTGATGAATAAGCTTGTGGATGAATAAAAGGCTAAAGAGATATCAAAATGATGCCATCAATTTTGTACTGTTAATAAGACAGACGAAGATTGAATAAATATTTTCTTAACCCATTCTCTATCAAGAAAGCATTCAGTATTCCACCTTTTTCTTGCAGTTATGATGTGCTTCAGAATCTTCAGAAGTCATATATGGGCAATTTTTACAATAATACAGAATAATCATCCATTTTTGTAAAGATCAGTCAAAGAGATAAGAACATATGACAATCCATTTTCTTTATCAAATTAATTGGCTTTTTGAAAGCCTCCAGAAGTAGTATACAGATTTTGAACATAGAAGTCCTCCGGTTGGTAAAAATGAGTCGTTCTAGTAATTTGCAACAAATTGATATGTTCTTTAGAGTCTGAATGCTTAGACTATCAGTCGGTACACAAGTACCTACTTGACCATTTGGTAACCCTGTTTACATTACTGTACTCTAATACAGACCAAATAAACCTCACTACATTTGCATAGAAATGGTAATTTCTTCGACTGCAGACAGAATAGTATACAGGCTAGCCTATCACTCTTCTATTTCTTCAGATGAATCCTCAGTGCCAGTCCATATTTTTATATCTCCTTTTGATTTCTTGCACACTCACAATATAGATCGACTTGGTATATGTACTTGACCATTTATCAACACTTTCTACAAGACTGTATTCTCATCTAGACCAAATTAATTACATCACATTTGCACTTGCATAGAAATTTTATTTCTCCTACTGCAGACATGAAAGTCTTTCAGCCTCCTATTTCTAATGATTAATTTGTTTTCATATCTCACTGTTTTCATATCTTCATAAGATTTGTTGGTATATATAAGTACGGTAGTCTCAAATCATTTGTAGATCAGACAGGGATCACGCAAGTCAGGTTATCACCACTGCTGGAATTCTGAGTAATCCAAATAAAAGATGAAATTGGTTATATAGAAGTGCCATTTCAGTTGAAAGAAATGCTCAAGACACTTCGAGAGTTAAGTTATTATTGCTTGTAGCGAAACTCAATGGAGATCATCATTTTAAAAATACCCAGGGTTCTCATCTTTATTTTAGTACATAGTGGTGATCATTTTCTTGAGAAAAATAATAAATAATCAAAATAAAAAATAAAATGATTAAGTAATAAACCACTTTCATGACTATGTTAAAGCCTATCTGCACTATTTTAGCCAGGAGGGATTAGACCTCCCTGCGTGGTCACTGACAGGTGGTTATCTCATCAAATCAGCTCTCAGTTAACATAAGAAAAAGGGGATAATGGGGGACTAACAGGTACCGCTCCTGCATTGTTTGCTATATAGAGGGTGCAAGTAGCTACAAGTAGTGTAGTCCCGCTTAAAATGTTTTATAATAGTACCTCTAACCAGATCTCTTTTGATCTTTCTTACACACCGCTTCCTTCTCTATCCCTTCCCATTTATAGTCACATCATTATAATTATTTCATTATAATTATTTCCTTCATGAAATAACCTGTTAACTTGACACATGTACCTGTAAATTGTTGCATTTCTTTGCTGCAATAATGCAATTAATAACATAAATTTCACCCTCTCCAATTAGACCTGCATATGGAATATCATTGAAGCAATTCTTAAAAGTTCCGCTGACTCTAAGATGTTGTGTAATTCTGTCCAGAATGGCAGTTTTATCCATCTCAAATCTTGTCTAATCTTTCTCGATATCACATCGAACCAATTCATTCCTCGCACGTCCATCATGCAACATGAGACTGCTGTGAGACTTGCTAACGGTAGCGGGGAAACCTCAAAGCCGACTTGACCTTGGTGACCGAATGCACCACTCTTCTTTCTTTTCATCTTCTCAGAATGGTGACAGGTTATTAGCATATTCTGTGTGCATACCTGTGCATGTAGGCAAGTAAAGTGTCCTCTGTGCGAAATGACTGCTACCTTACGTTTCTTGACATATATTTCAACTCTTTTCAGACAAACGGGTTCGTTATACTCGAATCACATGTAATTACAGTATGTTGTTGCATTTATTTAGGACTTCTCAGGATATTTTCTAGATTTTTGTCATTTTGTTTTGTAATTGTACAAAGAATTTCCATGACAACAGTCAAAAATTTGAAAGACTGAATACATTTCCATTTCTAAACAATATTTCATCACTTGAAGTGAATAGATTTTTAGTATGTTGGCTGGTATCCTTTTGTGGCCTGTAGGTGGCTTTTTGCTAGTGGAATACTATGGTGGTACATTATCTATAAATAGTTGCTTTGAATAGACCATCTGAAAGATAATATCTTTAATCGTACTGAATTTCTTACTTGTAAGGAATAGAAATGACTTGAAAACATGAACATGCAGTATGTATATATAGCAACAGGAAATGGTTGAGAGAGAGAGACAGAAAACATGCTCCTCAAATTAAATGCACTGCAAGAGCTACTGTGAGTCGTTACCCCAGTAAGGGAAGCGTTTATAACACGATATATGAGATGAATTTTATTTTATCCATAAACAGCCATTAAAGTGATGGACAGGTTTTTTCTTCAAATTGCTCAATATGCTGACGATAGAAGCACGATTACTAAAACCGCCCACACTCATGCATTTTCATGCGTAAGGATGAAATTTGACATGTATATTGGGTGTATTTGTAGATGTTATATACATAAAGCATATCCATTGAATGCAAGGCACATGTTATGTGACAATACCATTATTCTTGTCCTAGATTTGGAGTGATCTTGTAGATCACATATTCCTTGATGACCTTGCAAGAATACGAGATCTCTTTCGAAGATAGTCTTATTTCAATGTGAAAAAAGAAGCCTTTTTCAGTCTCAACCTTCTAACACAAGTTAATGTTGATGTAGCTCTTGTTTAGATGTATGTGTCTGTTATCATAGTTTAGCTGAATGATAAACATTCTCATTTGATAATGGGGAAGTCTATCCTGACTTCCAATTGGAGCACAAACATCATATGAAGATGATAAAGATTAAGAAGATAATCATGGAGAGTCATTAAAACATTTTTTCCCATGTGAATGACAGTTATGGCAAAAATCTTGGAAGTGTAGAAAGTTTTTCACCCTTGCTGATTAATTTTGATAATGAGAAATTACTGTGGAGAGAAAAATTTGAAGGGAAGAAATCTTTCCAAAAGCTATTGAATAGTGAAGTATAGAAAGTTCCATCATACCGGTTTGTATTTTTTTCTTTTGATCGTCATTTCACACGTACATGATATGACTGCACAGACAGATATAAACAGACCAGATCCCTCTATTTAGACTCCGGATATTATTGATGCGTAGAAATTTGTTAATTTTGTTGGCGATGGTGTTGGTTTTCTCACCGTAACATGAACCTGATCCGCCTCTGTGCAGCCTAGCCTTGTCAGCATGACGAAATCTCACATAACATTCAGCCGGTCGCCACCACCCGGCAAGTCCAAATTACACAAACTGCGACACCCCCACCGACATGTCCCATCTAGCGCTACGTAACTCTATATCACAATTTAGCTGGTAAGGAACCTAAGGGGATCTAAGCTAGTCTCTCCCTCATACCTCAATGGTGTTATTAGAATGCATCTAAGACCTTCTGCCCATTCCCAAATAAAGGGAGTTTGATTAATAATGTAACCAAAACTTCATTTGACCTTCATTTATGTTTTATAACCAATTTTTTTTCTAGAAATTGAATGAAACTAAATAAGAAGTGTGCTAGCTTTGCACAATGCTTTTCATTTTAATGATTGCGCTAAAGGCTTACTACCAAATTCTTTGTGCTTGTAAAGGGATAGTTAAATGATTGAAGCATTGTATAAAGTTTGGCGAAATGGAGGCTTTCTGCTCAGGCCCAAATAAAGGGAGTTTGATTAATAATGAAACCCAAACTTCATTTAACCTTCATTTATGCTTTATAACCAATTTTTTCCCTCAAAATTGAGTAAAACTAAATAAGAAGTGTGCTAGCTTTGCACAATGCTTTTCATTCTAATAATTGATTTGGCAAATTCTTTGTGCTTGTGAAGGGATAGTTAAATGATTCAAGCATTGTATAATGTTTGACAAAATGGAGGCTTTGGCATCATTTTGCTCAAGAATCCATTAAAGCTTCAATATAATTTGCTGTCTGATCATCATATTATATGAGAATTATACACGACCACGCGATATCCTCAAATTTAACAAGTTTCTTTTTTAAATATGTGTTTCCTAAATGTACCTCTTGTGTGTATACCTTTTCTTTCTTTAGAAAATATTTCTTTATTTCTTTCTTGTTTTTGTGAATATTGTTCTTTTGCTATTCCATCAATATTTGCCACAATTTAAAGGAATTTTGATGTTTCCAGCTTCTTATCATACATACCTGAATAGTCTTGGTTAAAGTTCCACTTTGAGACTAGGATATAGCCATCAAGTTTAGGTGTTAAGCACAATCTAATGCTATTACAGAAAGGCAAATCTTGTTAGCCTGATTAGTCTGCAACAAAGTCTGATGGTCTAGAAAGTCGGGATTCCAGAGCACTGAAAGACACACAGTTGAATAGAAATTAGTCTATACTCCAGAATAAGGATATTGTTTATTTGGTGGGAAATTTGATGTGGAAGATCTGTTAGGCTAGGAAGAATAAGAGCAGAATTTGGATTTTAGTCGGAAGCAAGACAACATGCACTCACCAAGATGTGACTATTGTTCAGAAGACAATGGCAAAATATTATCGATAGGGTCTGAATCATAGTCTAATACCTCAAAGGAGCAAAATTCAAGACATCCAAGACATTTTCAGAATGATACCAGACAGCATACACTTAATAGGGTCTGAATCATAGCCTATCATTTTTTTTTTAGAAGCAGGACAGAATACACACACACAGTGCCTACATATATACACTGAACAGGGTCTAGATCACAGCCTAATATCTCAGATAAGCAAGGCAGCGCATACTCAATGCGGTCTGAATCATAGCCTAATACAATTTGACAAACAGGGATGCCAGTTTTCAGGCCCTGGCAAGTTATTTTCAGACCATAGTTTAGGCTTTTTTGTGTACAAAATAACTCATTCTAGGTGATTTTCAGGCCCTCTGTTCAATTCTAACTGGCATCCCTGTCTTATGGTATTACGAAGCTCACTAATCATATGCAGGATGTACAATGTCCTTAATTATATACCTCTCTTTAGAAATCTAGCCATCTGATCGGTCCAAATTGGAGTCATGATTTTAGCCATGCCCCATACCAGTCAATAGTCTTTTAAAAGATGCCTGCATGCCCCGGTTAACGGGCCGCATAGATAAATTTTGGTGAGATCCCCATTGGTTTATGTGAAAAAACTTTCTTTTTACAGAGGTATATAACAGTCATATCTATAATATTAATATTTGGAATAGGAAGGACATGTAGATTTGATGATGATAAACACTCACATGTTCTGTTATCATAAATTCATTGTACTAGGCAAATTGGAAAGTGTGGAGTAGAAATTTACATAGTGTGTCTATGAAACGCAGAAAGATCAGTTTTATTTTCAATTACTTTTTGTTGTTGGATAGATGTTTAAAATGGGTGTGTTTTTCTTGATTTTCTTACCCTTCAAGGCACTTTGGATGACATAGAACATATTATTAAATAGTACCCTCTACTTGTAATCAAGGAACATACCATATAACAAGTGTAGTCTCCATGAATTCAATAGTGCTTTTACCCTTGGCTAGCCAGTTTTTTTTTCAATCACTAGCTATGGCCACTACCTACTAGAATAGTCTAGAGCACAGATAGATATGACCCGGTATGGTCCTCTTTTTATGTCTGTAGGAGGCCGAGTATGAGTCTTACCAGAAGCAACAAGAAGCCAAAAGTTCTGTTCAGATCCAGAAGCTCTTCAACAAGTCATCAACGAAGGACGCCAAGAAGAGACTGGGTCAGGCAGAGAAGGCCAGGCAGGAGAAGATGGGCAGGGAAGCGTTTGAATCAGAAAGGTTTGTCAACTTTTTTTCTTTTTTTTTCTTCAAGAATGCCACTTGTCAGGTTTAATATTTGCGTGTTTTAAGGCCCCACTTTACTACTTGTAGCTACTTGCTCGCTCTATATAGTAAACAATGCTTAATCGGTGCATGTTGGTCCCCCATGATCCTCTTTTTCTTATGTTAATTGAGAGCTGAGTTGATGAGATAGCCACCTGTCAGTGACCTTGCTGGGTGGTCTAATCCCTCCTGTCCACACTAGTACAGACGGCCTTTATAATGCTTGACTAGAGATGAGAAGGTCGTGGGTTTGACCCTCAGCTGGGCACTCATTTTCTTCAACAAGACATTAATTTACATTTGCCACTCTCCACCCAGGTGTTAAATGGGATCCTGGTAGGAAGGGATTCCTTGAATGATGTAAGCCCCAAAATGAGTAGCCTAGCTAGAGATGTGGTAAAATTGGAATGCCATGACCAGCTTTGGTGGTAGGTATGAATGCTCTACAAGTAGCCAATATTGTTTTAACTATAATAAATCTGTTATGAAATTCTTTAATGTATTTGAAAGTCATACCTGCATTAATTCTCAAGTAATATTCATTTAGTGTGTGTTCAAAGGAATGCTTCTATTGTATCATTTACAGAGCGTATCTTGAGCATTTATGGAGGAGAGAGGTATCGCTCTACAAGCGAGACGACGTCACTTTCAAGAACTTTGAGAGAGAGTACATGCTGGATAAACTCAACAAGAGTAAACTCAGGAATGAGAAACGTGACATGCTACTCAGAGAGTAAGTCATATTGTTTGCATCATGTATAGATTCTTGTTTATATTTTCTATTCACTGTTACACTTTCTCTTAAACATCCTTTCCATAACAGAATTTAGATTACTGTAAGACTACAAACAATTGTGAAATGAAAGGTGAAGAACCATACGTTGAGATAAGCAAACTCTGCCTTCAAGTATGATTTTGTTATGAGTGACCCTTTTCTCTCTTTTATTTTGTGCAGACAAGCTGCTGAAAACAGACATCAGATGGCCCTGCTCAAAAGGATAGGACCAAGTGTAGATATTCATGAGTAAGTTTGTATTTCTATTCATCCTTAGGAAAATAATAAAAGAGAATGAAATGTTATCCCCATGTGATTATTATTGTTATCTCAAGTGTCATATATGTCAACAGTGTTCTGTTTTTCTGTCTAATCTACATGTAGGATCATAATGCATTTAAATCAACCTTGAATGCATATACATAAACCATGAATGCATTTAAATAAACCTTGAATGCATATACATAAACCTTGAATGCATATAAATAAACCATGAATGCATATGAATAAACCTTGAATGCATATAAATAAAACTTTAATGCATATAAATAAACCATGAATGCACATAAATAAACCTTGAATGTATATAAATAAACTTGAATGCATATAAATAAACCATGAATGCATATGAATAAACTTTGAATGCGTATAAGTAATCTTTGAATGCGTATAAATAAACCATGAATGCGTATAAATAATCTTTGAATGCGTATAAATAAACCATGAATGCATATGAATAAACCATGCATGCATATAAATAAAGCTTGAATGCAATTCGAGTACTGCAAAATGAGGTGAATTTTTAATACTCTCACTGGAAATACTGTAGGATTTAATATGTTTGATTGAAGCATCATCGTTGTCTTTTATTTTGATGAATCTGTGTACAATACAATACAATGCAAGAAAGTCATTTCTATAGCGCTCTTACAAACTAACTGTTGTTTCACAGCACTTTACATATATATATATATACATGTATCTCTCTCTTTCTGCCTGTTTCAACTTGTAAAATGCTCCATTTGTTTTGTATTCTACCAGGTTATTCAATGCACAGTCTAGAGGTGTGTCTAAGGCAGTCATGAGAAGAGCAGCTATCAGCATCCAGAGGTAGGAAATCAGAACACCCTATAATAATACCCAGTCACAATCCTTTTTACCCCCTCCAATTTAACATTATTTCCCACATGTTTTTGTTATTGTTTGTCTTTATATTGTGTTTATTGCTGTCTTTTGTGATATCTTTAACTTATATATACTCAGTAATATAAATTATATAAGCTAAGGGGAACTTTTTTAAACAAGGTCACCATGGGCTTTTCCTTTGTTCTCCTATTTCAATTGAAGTTATTCTATAAACTGAACATTCTCTGCCTTAGTATGTATATAGACTTGTATGTTTTTTATGAAAAATGACATGAACAAACAAACTGAACTGAATTGAACTAAACATCAACGAAATCAACACCAGTCTGATAACAGGCTAAAGAAAAATTACCATACCTTAAAATGGCCCAAAATAGGTTGGCTTGGATTTGGTGTGGAATTGTTTTGGCAGCGTGAGGTATTACAGGGAAAGGCTCTCCTGCGTGTATTCAATACTGTCTATTTTGCTCAAAATTATTTTAAGAAATCTGTGCCAGTCTGTAATGAAATGGAAAACCTAGAAGAAATACAGTCAAACCTGTCTATGAAGGCCACTCAAGGGAAACGCACAAATTGCCCACTGTAGACAGGTGGCCTTTCTAGTCAGGTTTTTCAACACAAGTTTTCTCTTAGTAGAAGGCAATATAGTTGACCACCTGTCTACAGTGGGCAATTTTTTGCGTTTTTCCCTTAGGTGGCCTTCATAGCAAGTGACCTTTGAAAAGAGGTGACCGCTAAGACAGGTTTGACTGTATATGAATGTGTAGAATTATCAAGCCGCTATGGCTCTGCATGGTTTGACTATCGCTCACAAGCTTAGCTTCTACATTGGTCCTAAAACCATTCATTTAATGATGTAATCAAGTTAATATATTTTTGTGTGGTTTTGAATACTTGAACTTGAACTTGTACTCTTTAAATTGGCAGCATACTGACATATTATGCAATCTTCACACAGTATGGGTGAAATGAATGAACATTTCCACTTTCTGATGTCTTTATCACCAGCATTGCCTTGTTGATATTGGCAGTACCATTGTCTGAAATTAAGTCATTGGGGCTTCTATACACACACAACGATTTAAAAAAAGGGTATCTCTAATTATTCTGTAAATTTTGATTTCACAGGTTTGTTAGAGGGATGATCATCCGGAAAATGCTTGCTAAAGTTAAGGAAAAGGTGAGTAAGGCACTAATAGTACGAGTAGATGACCAGTTATAATAATAATAATAATAATAAAAACGTTACTTATAAAGCGCTTACCACCGAAGTCTCTAAGCGCTATACACACAA
>JARBES010000131.1:30367272-30378761 GCA_030265145.1 Strongylocentrotus pallidus | reverse complement strand
TTATCAGTTTTTTTCGTGTAGGCTACATTTTAATTGCTGAATTACACTATAATATATATTCACCATTTCGCAAATTGTGAGTTAAAAGTGTGCTTCTTTAGCGTCAACATAATGAATGATGTTTGCTGAAAATGGTTTAGGGCGTTTGCCCCATCAATGTCCTACATATTTATGAAACTTCTTTGTTCTCGGTCTTGTCTACTAAAAAACTCTTAAAACTATAGCAAAGAGAACAAACATGTAAAACCCCGACTTAATCTTACATATAATAGAAGCATAGCCTTAACACATCGATTTCAGCTTAAGTATTCAGGTTTCTTATTATCCAGTTAACACGCCCGAGTCCTAATGTGAGAAACCAAAAGCATTAAAGGGCACCAATCGATATTAGACACTTAAGGATGCCTGGAACGCAGTAGCTAACATCCTGTGTTTGTATACCCGCGGCTTTAAATCCAGGATTATTATTCAGACGAGTCTAGACGAAGGTCAGAATTGGTAAGAATTATCCTCCGTGAAAAGCGATAGTTATTTATAACAAAATAACAAATAAACAACTTAATATCCGTATGTCTACTTTGAATGGAATCTAAGCTTTGCATCAGCTGACACCCATTTCAAGATTGAAGTTGAATTTGAACTAATTTTATCAATATATATATTTTTATTTATGAAATCACCTAATTATGTTTTTGCAACCTGGATGCCATTATAGGCAGATACATAAGCTTTACAAATCTAAAATTACTATCGTTATCATTAAGCAAATCTCAAGTGACGCCATTAAATACTGAAATTCTCTCCTATAATTTCAATACTTTCTCAAAAACTGTAATCCTGATTCCGATACTGACGATTAACGAATATCATTCATGATAACTTTTCATTTATGCAAGATTGCATCGATTAATCAAAGATCCTGGTTCAGTAAATATATACTAGAAATTCTGTCGAAATTGTTTTATCTGTTCAATGTAATTCAAGATTGGCGTGCCGATAGTGCAAGAGGGCGCCATTAGAATTACACATATATTTTGTTTTCACAGTGCAGTGCTGCGTGCATGTGTGTAGAGTAAGTGCATTCAATGTACGAGAACCGAATCATTCAGTCAGTCGGTGATCAAAACAGCGAAGTGCGAAGATGCGTTAACCGCAAACCTCTCTGCAACCCGTACCTGGGAATTATTTATTTCATTTTCAAATTTGGAATAATATTATTGCTAGCTGCTCTGTAAAGGTAAGCTTTCATTTTCATCTTTACGACATTATCTAAACTCTGTACTCTGCATAATGACAAGTTTTAATGAATTTTACTGTTGCATTGATTAATATCTTCGATGTAGATCGTGTCGGCGTAAGACTTTTTCTATCTATTGTATCGACAGATGCCTTGGGACTGTAATTGAACTTCGATCTTAGATTATCGCCTTTTTCAGTACGCAAAACACCTTCAATATTGCTTAAGCTAATGCGTCCAATTCAGTAGGAAGGATACGAAATGACCCTTCACTTTTATTTTTCGAAGAACTATACACAAGGTGACAGTGTTGTCAAATATTTACTTTAATGTTAAAAATCAATATTGATTTTAAGTCTATTCCGTTTGTTTCATTAAGCTCATGAAAAGAAAAGATAGATAAACTTCTAAGATCCGCTTAATGGTAATTGATTTTAGAACCTGCATGGAACATGAAGGAAATAGTAGTGTGCGGTTTCGCATGTCGTGTTGGTATACCGCATTTGAAAAATCTTTTCATTTTGTATGTTATAAATTCCTTGACTGTCTGTATATACCGTTGTACATATCATGTTGTTTTCGATCATTTCCGTAAATTATCAGAAAAAGGTTACAGTAAAGAAGCAAACTCGAGGAGCGTTTGAGTTTGTAGGACAGCAAGAATCACATTTCATATCGAGTCATAGACCATAGACATAATAGAATTTCATGCATAGACACGCTGTCATGATGAAGATCTTGTATATCTTGGTTTTGTGCTTTATTGATAAGGCTGACTCTCGAAATGGGCAAAAGCGTACGCCCATTTACAAAAAAGGGCCTTTGTTTCGAAGTAAGATAATGATTTTTCTTTTTATTACAGTCGCAAAAAAATGCGAAGAGTGAAAATGTATTCTTTTGATATATCAACTCTAACTATATACCTTTCTTTCCTCCCCTCCATATTTTACCGACTTATGTTAAATAGAGTCTAAATGAAACATTTGCTCCGTCTCATCGTCTGGCATTTGTCTGTTCTGACATTGGTATATAGACTCCATTTATAGCACGTCAATGTCAATTTTAAAATGTAATTTAGCCTTGGCTTTAGATTAATTGAGTTTATATGGCTAACGTGTTACACTGCACAACCGTGACATATGCGTCATTTAACTGACATGAATTTAATTATGCCAGTCCTCAATATAATTATAGTCAAACCTGCCTCAGCGACCACCTGTATAGAAAGGCTACCTGTCTATTAAGAACGAATAGTTTGCTTTTGCATATCCTTTAATTAGTATTTCTCATCAAAACCCGTTACTTGTACATAAAGACCATCTGCTTCAGTCTTAAAAACAATAAATTTTCATATCATCCCTGAGTGCTCTTTATACAGATATGTGCTGTTTATGATAAATATATAAACGACGGTGGTTCAATCTGAAAAATGGTGAAGAATGTTATTCATCAGACACCGAACAGCAAGGTCTTGGATACATTTCCATATGCAAATACAGTTCATCAACCAATCTTGCTTCGGATTTAACTTTTGATATCTGACTACAATTATTGTTGTTATATTCATTACGCATATCGCAAATATATCGCGTTGGCACGTTGTAAGCATCTCAGTAAGGTAGTGGCAGAACTTTGAAGTTCTCTTTATACGGTGCTTAATATTTAAGGCAATATATATGTCTTATCAGTAATTGTAAAAGTGCATCACAGTTGTATATAAAGTCTTCTTGAATTTATATCAAAATGGCGATATTTGGAGTTTGGTAAAGTGACTTCATTAATGTTATGATCACTACAAGCAGGATGTCAGTATTCAAAAGAATGTCAGATTGGATTATTGTTTGACAAAATAATATGCCCTAGTTATTTTGGCGGTTATAGACCCAATTGATGAGATTAACTATTATATTTGGTAACCTTTAGGAATGTGACGTTACAATTCGATTAGTCCTTCCGCATGAACATGGAAATTTCTCATGAGAATTAGCTAGAAAAAAACTCGGTCTCTATTTTCAATGTATTTAAAGGTTCCTTCATGAATCGGAGACGCTGGGGAGTGACAGGGATACAAACGTTAGAATTATAATTCAGACGACCGAAGAAAGACTCAATTTAAAAATTGGTTCATCTTACTGGTTTCACCCCACGGGGTTGTGTTCACGACATGTATAGGGGTGGAAGTCCCTACGCTTCAAGACTTGCCGGTTCTTGACCTTTTTAAAGTTCATGAGATAAAAACGTTTAAAGTCTTCAAAGAAGTAAAAGAGTTTGGTATACTAGTGTTACATCAGAGATTAAATAGAAAACAGGGAAATGTCAAATTTGTCAATTCAACCAGTTATTATACATAGTAGAGCAATGCTGTTGCGCTGAGTTGGGTATGAAGAGGGCCGTTGCCGCCCTGATAGAATGTAATGACAAAGAAGAAAATTGGAAAGAGACATACTAATGGAAGGGAGAGAAAGAGAGAGAGAGAAACAAAGAGAGACAGAAAGAGAGAGAGAGAGAGAGAGAAACATGCATGAGAATAAAATAACACTACCTCTCCCTCTCATTTTCCACGCCTAAAAAGACCAGTACACCCCTCCCCCTCCTCCACCACCACCACCTCCACCACCACCATCACCTCCACCACAATCTCCTCCACCACAATCTCCTCCACCACCACCACCACTCATCTTGACTGGAGACCCCACCATAAGGCCATTATCATCGTGATCTGTACATTTTGTACAGTTTTTAAATTATGAACAATAACAAATAATATTCAAACTTCTTTCTAATTACCTCCTATATTGATTATTATCTAAAACCATGGCTTCTATTCCAATCAATATATTTGATTCGAATGAGTCTATTGTCTCTCATTTTCTCTCCACAATTTCGTTCATTTTTTAAAATTGGAGATACTAATCATTCGACCTTTTATGTCGGTCTAATGATGCATACGGCATTAAGATATTTTTTCCATTGAAATGATAAACATCCAAACGAGCGAAAAATGAACATAAAGACTATTTACATATTAGTGACGTAAACACAATTTCATGAATAGTGCGGAGAAGACAGTGTTTTGTGAAGTTCGCGTCATATTTCACAATTTGTAAATGACGGACTCACGCAAGGGGCCATTATAATACACCGATCAATCAGTCACCTCTCTAAGCGAATGTCAGTGTGAGTGAAATCAATAGCAACAGTTTTCTACCAGCATTAGTTCACAGTGTCCTGTTTTCTAAGCATTGATTTGTGTAACTTTATATTTCCCTTTTCCAAAAGTTAGTTTGGATACGGTTTTTTATTTTGATGTAATCATATGATATTTATGTAATTTTTACGTCGAATGACACAAAATGGCTATAATGAACCAAGAGTTTAAAATTCATTCTTTGAATGCACATCGACACCACCGAAAGCATTATAAGAACGTAACGTGTGGTTTTATATTGAGCAACGGAATGTTGATATGGCTCAAATTAATGACAACCCCAATGGTGTTGTAACTTGTATGGATTCATTTCATACCCTATTTTGCACGTCTTCACAGTGTAGATAAATCATTCGCTTAAATCAGGCGAAAAACGTTGGAACATAACACCCGAGTAGACCTTCACAATTTAACAGAAGGAAAAAAAGATGTACAATACATAACCCATATCCTTGAATCCTATACTTTTAAAGACCCACTGTCCTACTTGTAGCTACTTTCTCCCTCTATATAGAAAGTTCCCCAATCGGTGCCCGTTAGTCCCCCATGATCCTCTTTTTCTTATGTTATTTGAGAGCTGAGTTGATGAGATAGCCACCTGTCAGTGACCTCGCTGTGTGGTCTAATTCCTCCTTGCCAAACTTGTGCAGATAAGCTTTAAGGTAGTATCATTAATCTTAAAAGGAAAGGAAAAACTTCTCAGGCAAGACGAGACAGTGGAAGAAAAGGGAGGGGTAGAGAAAGAGAGGAGGAGAGAGAGAGAGAGAGAGAGAGAGAGAGAGAAAGGCAGGGGATAATAGGGAGATATTATGAAGCGAGATGTTAAAAATATGACTATCAAACTGAGAACTTAACAAAAAAAAGTTAAATTTGTTAGAATTAATATGTCAAGCATGCGGAGTTTATATACTTGTTTCCCAGGTGTAAGAAGAACAGCACAAAACATGTGCGTCTATTTCAAGTGATTTATCCGTTCCATACCATACACAAATGCATGAGTTATGGCTTGTATTAAACTTTCGATTCGTTATTGTAAACACAATTACATTATGCCAATATTGAAAACTAAATCGAATTCAGAATTATATATAGATAAATTGTCCAATTGTGACTTGACTATCATTTATAGCAACAGCCGCTCAGGGAAATAATGGTTTTACGTCAAACGATTCGGAAATCAAAATACAACTGAAATGAATAAGAAAGGGCCATTGTCATTTGTTATTATTGACCATGAAAAACCTTTCCCAATTTTGATAAATGTGTGAAGTAGTGGTCGCACATCGTGAGAATTGAACACCCATGAAAAGGAATATCTGACGTAGGTATTTATTGTCTATTTTGTATATACATGCACGCCTATATTTGTAGGGCTAATACTTTATTCGTCTTTATTTTGTTTTGAGCCAAGTTGGATGACGATGCTGAAATCAGAATTTTGGAGGATGAAAGTTTCTTTAGATTATTGAAAATAAGAATAAGCCTAGATAAACACAAAGTATGTTTATGACCTCACTTTTGGACAAGAAACGGCATTTCAGATACGATTGGAGCTTTTTGTAGATGCCTATACATGGCCAAGTCCGTTTTTCAAAATAGTGTTTCAAAACAATTCTGACTTCGATATGATCTAGACGCACTATAAAGCGCCTGGCTAAAAGGAAACATGTCTTTTTAATCACTGTTATTGCTTTCTTATATACGGTATTCCCCTCTTTCCAAGGTTTACGCTGCGCCCACCGACCCAAAACGTTTCCTTGTGTATTTTTTAAATTATGAAATACATTTCCAAGGGCAGTTCCTATTATTTTTCCCTGGTTTACTAATCCTTGTAGAAATGTTGCTTTTCTCTTACTCATGCATGCCAATAAACCAAAGAAACGATTCGTTTGAGGTGAAAACAAAAGCATTCGACATGGTGGTATGGTTATTATGACATTGAAATGATTTTTCAGTCTTATTTGTGGTGTTTTATAAGTAATGCTTCATGTTCGGTCGATTTCATTACTATTCTGTGTCCGGTTAGTGTTGTTTGCTTTTAATTAGAATCATTCATTCGAATCTTCGTTTAATAGCTAGTTAGTTCATGCTTCATGACATTTCTGCTGACAGGTTTTATTCTTTCTTTCGTTTTTCCCGTTTATTGTAAACACACGCGAGATCACTGGAGAATTAATTACTGTCCGATGATTACTTCCGAAATGAAGCAATATATTATGTTAGGATGCACCTTGCATGTCAATAGACTGGCTTGTATCATATCAAGGAGCTTAATTAGACTCCTTGATCAGATCAAGGTATTGTGGTCTAGTGGATTATGCTTCCTGATTAAAACCTTAACATGTCATCCTTCAAGACGATTATCTACCATGAATACAGCTATCACCGCGAACAGGTGTCAAATAATTATGTGATCGCTCACTTCGTTCACTCGAAAAACTATAGAAACTGAATGGTTTATTTTCGACTATATACTACAGCCCTTCTATCGAATATGTGCCTAAGTGTTCCTAATTTCTTTCCAAGCTTCCGTTTGAAAAGTAAAGAGCGACAATAATATTAATCAACTTTGTTCGGATTCCTAAGCCTTGCTACCAATGGTAGCATTGGATGTTTTCCATTGTGCTGATGAATGCCAACCGAACCGACACATTGGAGCCTGTTTTGACTAAACCAACGAAAATATTGCTGAGAGGGTGTGTGGGAGAAGGATGGGGAGGGGTAATTGCCTCTTGTCACCTCATCTGGCTATGCCAGTGCTGAATATTTGTAATGATAACGATTTCCACTGATGGACGGAAATGTATAGATTTCAAAATGAAATCTATAAGAAAACTGATCAATTCACGATGCTTTATAAAAACTTGGATGATGTAAATGATTTGCTTACTACTCGTGTGACGTACTCAGCGCCCATTACCATTGCAAAGCGAACGGAGGTCATAAGTTTAAACGGAGGTTCAAAGTTCTTGGTCAAATTTCAGTCCAGGTTAATGACACGTCGAGTCAGCTTTCTCTCTAATCAAGGACAGCCCGCATTAATTTCGTCACTGGATAGCCACGTTTCACTGAAGTTCAGGAAACCAGAACTTTGTTGATTTTCTTACAATCTTGATGTGTGTGTAGTGTCCGATCGAATTACAAAACAATGTAGCCACGATTGCCCCGCCCCCAACAAAATTATAACTTTGAGTTCGTCTTCTTCTTTAGTTCATTTTATTACACGAAAGATTGAGCTACAATTTTAATTCCTCATTAACATGTATACTTTGCGATAGAAAAATTATTCACTCATAATCGTATCTCGATATAGTACAGTCACAGTGAAAACAAAAATGTCCCTATCTCTAGGATCTTGGGACAAACAAAAATAAGAAAAATGAATTTCAATGATTGGGCAGTAGATTCTCATCAATGATATTAGAAACATTGTATTTTGTGTCATCCTTGATACGCATCTAAAGATCTTCATCGTCTTATTTGATCTCGATGTCACACTTTCCTTGATCAATGTTCCGCTTTGCTGAACTAATCTTCTTCTGTAACCTGATTAAAGGAGTCAGTAGTCACTTTGTGTCTCTTAAACCAATAATCCTCTTTACTCGTATACATTGGCTATTCAGTGTCAGCCTCGTCATGAAATTCATATCAACCATGCCTGCAGTGCAGTTTGCGCACCATCTCTACTCCCATCAGTCGAATCCATGTACCCTACAGTACATGCATATGGGACAACGTTTAAGTTATTCACGAGAGTTTTCCTATCTTGGGGCGTATCTAGCATAATGGTGGGGTGGTGTACGCTCCCACCCCTGTTTGAAGTCTAAGAAGAAAAAAAAACAGTGGATCTACCGAGAGCGGGTTGCCCTCGTACTTTCACCTATACCCTGTCGACCATGTGAGGTTTCCGCTAGTGACCCCTACCCCCCCCCCCCATCCTCAATCTGTGGAGGATTCCGCCCATTTCCTTATCACTTTCTGGATACGCCACTGGAATTTCCTGCAAGGTTTCCGTATCTCTTTTGCATACGAGTGACAAGGTACATTGTACATTATGATATAGTCTATCAGATAAGATATTGAAAACTTACAAAGAGACCACCCCGCTGCTCAAATATAAAGTGAGGGAAACCCTGATAGTGACAGTTTCAACATTTTATGGTGTCCTGCCTACAGCCCCGCAGCCACCCACACCCTCACACGCCTTTGAACTACGAGACATTTTATAGTTCAAGAACGGGGATACAGTCGTATGTGCACATAAATATTGTGATCCATTAATTTCTGAAAAAAGTTTACCATGGTTTCGAAATTTAACCGACATCCTTATGTCAAATTTATCAGGTGATTTACCAAATGCATCATATTGAAAGGACTCTACACAAAAGTTTTCGAATCCTAAAGGTTGCAATTAAAGCATTCACAATGAGCTACTATCCTTTGTTGTAACGGGTGACCTACTTTACTCTATCATTCTCGGTAATATCCATTCTCATGAGGCTTTGACAAGTGGAGCACTACCAGACTCCAATTTGCGCCCGATTTTTTTCTTTTAATAACAGTTTTTTCTGATGTAAAAGATCTTCATGCCCCTTGAGCTAGTCCGTCTTATATAATGTGATATTTTGTATTAGTTTTTAATTTAATTGATTTTTTGTCCATGTATCTATAGTTACAGTTTTGGTAGACCAACTTTAAGTACTGAGCAGATCGCCCTGAATACAAATGCGAAATAAATAAATAAATTGTTACATTTATTTCTGATACGAAACGGAATCTTTGGCAAAGTTTGGCAATTCTACGCACAAAGGAGGAAATGTAAATGACATGGCGTTGTTGACCGTGAAACGTGATATGTGGATTGAGCACCATATTAAAAAGATATAATACTATATTGGGTAAAAGGAGAGATTATTGGTAAAAACTGGTGAAAGTTGGTGGCCCAGAAAATAAAAGGGAGGTTCTTTCTGCAGGTGAAACTCTCGAGTTACCAGCCAACAAAAGAAGCGCATACTTGAAAAAATCGTGCAAGCTCAGGAGTTTGAGGGAAAACAGAAAACTCGACTCCTTTGTTAGGTGCTGATCAAGAACACTTCGAGTGGTTTTTAAAACATGGTGTACACAGAAGAGGTCAGTTCAGTGATTCGTGTGAAGAAGACTACTATAGATTCAGAAGTGTATCGTCAAGATATAAAGAACATTCAAAGAAAGAGTGAAACCTTTTAGTTCCAAAGACATCTCTTGAGAAGGGAGGTTTTATTTTCTCGTTAGGACGCGTTGTATGCACACAAATTATCTTTTCTCCTGACGGCAGCCAAAACATTACCTTGTTTCAACAATGTCCAATGATCTTGGGGGAAAAGGGAGATAATCCATTGCTTTTGACTTGTCCAATTAAGTTGGCAAGGAATTTTTCATCATAAAAGAGCAACATGACGAACTGTGCAAAGTCTGACTGCTCAGTGGATAGCTATCACAAGGTACGTTTAAGTATATTATGGTTGTTTTTATGTTACCAATTGAAGTTCTACTTTTTTAGTGATATGCAAAAGCTGAAACTTTATGTATAGCCTTGTACTTGATAAGCTGAGGAATACGATTCAATTCCAGCGCTCATTTAAACTTTCGGCCCTAAAAGATCATTTATCATGTCTGATTATGACGATTAAGAACACAATTATTGATGTACGAGTACCGCTGTCATCCTATTCAAGTCATCCCCATCAGTCATTTTTATCATTACGTTTGCAGTGACATATTTTCCAAACTCAGTTTCCGTCATCAGGAAGACCCTTTCATTAACCCGATTAATAAAATTATTCAAGTCAAAAATGAAATTCATTGCTAACTAATCAGCAAAAGACATATTCTGTGCCGGGATATTCCAAATTCAATGTGTATACACTACCTTAGTGAAATCCACTCTGTTAAGTGTGAAGATGGATCGCTTTGTTTGGAGTTGAATCCACTCCAAATTATAGTGGAATAAGAGTGATACCACCTGTTGGCGTGAATTTTAACTCCTATAAGCTTAGTAATCCCTATAATATGCCATCTTCGTTAAATACCCATTAACATAGTTACATATCACGAAGGTCACTCCTTCATACATATGTCAATATAATCTGCTGTGTGCATTTACCTGGACATTATTTTGCAACGGATTGGGGTAAATGAAATTTGTATCCATTAGTTAAATATTGAGGATTGAGTATAATTGGCAATAGAAGTCAGCGAGAGGATGACTTTCCTTATTCCTATCCAAATTAAGAAGGTCATCACATCCCTAAATATTCTTCATCAAACATGATATTGTTCTTCCAATTATATCGTCGGTTAACCTCTTGTAACCTCTGTCATGACATGTTTAGGCAGAATTGAATGTAAGATCTAATCAAACACCTATATATCAACTTTTAAATGATAGACCATATCATTGCTATATTTCAACATTAATATCATCATTGCTTGAAAGGTGGATGATGGTCTATTATATATATTATTACCACCATTTAACACATATCTTAAACATAAACAAATATATGTGAAGAAAAAAATGCCATACCACGATCTGTTTCATATTTAGATTGAACAGAGATTATTGCATGGCCATTTGTTGCCCACTAACTTAACGTTTTTAGAATTTCTAAGTAAAATGCGTCTATGCCTATGTTATTTACGACTTTACGTTTATCCCTACGTATTCGCATCTTGGATGCTCAATTTATTAATTTGCTTGTGGTTAAACACAAATCCGAATAATGGCAAATGGTGATTAATTGCCCTGTCTGAAATTAATAGAATGACTGCTCCTGTTGGGGCATGAGTTATCCGTGCCCTTTATCAATTCATCGTGATATAGGATGTTACACAATTAGTTTGAACATGGATACAATGTCGCATAAGCTTGATATATGGTGATGGTTGGTTGGTTGGGTTCGGATGAGGACAATTCACATGTTTTTGTTTAAAGGTACTATGTCCCATTTGCAGGCCAAAAAAATGAAAAAGTTAAATTCCAACTGCATTTGAAAGATAATACTA
>JARBES010000131.1:30176899-30190260 GCA_030265145.1 Strongylocentrotus pallidus | reverse complement strand
ATATGCTAGATGATCAACCTTTTCTGATCGATTCCACAACGTTTCTTTCACAATGCAATCGCATGACCAGAACTCAAATTTATCTTTAAATGTCAGACAATTCATTAAAACCACTTTGGTGAAATCAAGCTTACTGTACAGTAATTAGTATCAAAACATTAAATCAATTCTCAGATCAAGATCACATGATTCTTTCACATCCAGCGTGCACATCAATAAAGATACATGAATTACACATCACAAACTATGGTGGTCTCAAAGAGAAAACACGAATTATTGCAATGAATTTCATGTCGATACAAACATCTCAAAATAAACAAAGTGCAAAACAACACGGTCCATCCTGTCTCATGGTGCAAAATTTGAAATAGGATCAAATTGCAGTAACTCTTTTCTTAACAGTACATACAAAGATAAAATGGTGAAGTATTCAATTCAGCAAAGTTTGAAATATGTAATAAACTTTTGTAGACTTGGGCTCTGTCTGCCAAAACAATCACATATACTACTCTTCAGGTAGACAACACAGTCTTGAGTTGATGTTTACACTAATTTACTTTTTTGACCAAACACAAAGAATGTTACGCCATAGTAAACACACTTTATTGGTTATTACAAAATACAATGAAAAAATGTCATACTAACTTATCTGAGTGCATAATAAAATTCTATGACTATGTACAACATCCAAAATATATAAATATACATCAGAATCAGTCAATAAATTTGAAAGAGGTTTCTTCAAAATCCACTAATGTTTTATATCTTATTTCTAAACATTTCAATTAAGACTTCAATGTAAATTTGGAGTTCAAAAAGAAAAGCCAACACAAATACATGTAGCACTTCTTTTTAATAAAGCTTCAAATGTGTTTAGTTGGCTTACATATTAATGGCTTAAGTAGACCAGTAAGTAGATCAAGTATATTTCAATTCATCATTATCTCCAATTCAAAGTCAGTCCTTCCTATATATTATATCATTCAGTAACAGTTCTCTGTGTCCATATGTGGTCTTTAAATATCTGTGATTGTTGCATGATTTTTTTCTTCCAAAGGTTCATAATTCTGAATGTAAGTATTTCTGAAAATTTAAAAGACAAAAATAATTAAAAAGGTTCAGTTCTGAAAATGACATTGAACCCTGCATTGTTTTTCAGAATTGTTAACCTTTGGACTATCGATTTTGGAACAACAAACCTTTTTTTATTTTCAGAAAGATGAACCCTATTTCACTTTCAAAATTATTATTTTTTGTGTAAGCGAACCTTCAGAATAAGGCAACATATATTCAGAATTATGAACGGTACTTCATTTTTTGAATTACATACCGGTACCTTCCGAATAATGAACCCTATTTCACTTTCGGAATTCAAAATAACACAATAAATGATCGGAATTATCAACCCCGTGATATGGAAAATGTGTATTTTTCAGAACCTTTCGGGTAAAAAAAGAGTGCCTCCCATCATTGAAAAGCAAAGAAAACTGTACACTGTACAGGTAAAATATTATTTCAAGGCCATCACTGCTCTTGATCTCATTCATAAAATATATACACTCGTATCAAAGCTCTCTTCAATAAAGGCTAACAAATTATTGTCGCACAAATTACAATAGCTTGACATGATCATATCATTCTCATATTTCAAAGTAAAACAAGTTATGTTTTCCAGAGGGGGAGGGGGGGGGGGGGGTGGAAATGCTTACAGCCGGTATTTCATGATTCCTCAGTTATGCAAAATATTTCAAAAGTAAATTGAGTACAGTTATCTATGAACGAAATAGAAAAGATGAATACTGCTTAGTATACAAATGGAATACTGTTTTTAAGATGTCCGGTGAATTCTTGCTCTGTAAATGACCAAGAAGTTCAATGATTTTACCATTTATAATCTTATTACTACAAGAGTAATAATAATTTCTCTAATAAGAAATGGCGAATTTGAATACGAGCATTATTTTAGAAGAAAGGACTCTGGGGATTATGTGAGTGATAAAATTTGACCTCTCAACTAAAATTGTCTTTTGTCATCATTTCAAGTCATCCTAACTAAAATTAACGTCAGAAAATGATAACAATTTTCACCATCTTTCAGACAGATGCAGCATGTAATCCCTATACCAGCCTCAATATAGCAAATGCATCAGTGCTTTAATAGGCCATTTTTGTAATCTCATCAAATTTGTTTACCGTCTAGTACCTCGTTTCTATCCACCTGTTACAAATTACTAAATTTCCATTGTCAGAATGCAAATTGCAAACAGTATGTGTTGCTAGGTTGGGCAAGTCATGATGCTTGCCTGACCTAGCAAGGACTAATGTATACAATTTGGACTGTGACTATTGAGATGCAATAATAAATAACAGGTGAATGAAATAGCTTGTTGCTAGGTAAATTTTAATAAATTTGAAAGGACTTTGAAAATGGTCTATTAATCCAAAATGTGGAATACAATAATACACTTTGTTAGTACATGTAGCACACAGTTGTAGCTGAAATTGTTTAATCCTAAAACAGCACTGGTCGTTGTTTCAGCTGACTTTTTACATACTCTGAGATCTTTCATACCCCTTAGGTATTTAATTTCGCACACTAGTTTGCATGAAATTGCAAAATAAGAAATGTTCACATGGTTTAATACCCGACATATCATGAGACTTAGGTCGGTATGAAGCACTGCGAGTTGGAACTACTAACAACTAAGTAACTAGCATATAAAAGGCTGACAACAAAATTCAGCTGGCACACATATTTGAGTTGTGCTTTTTTTGAGGTAAAAGTAAAATAAACAAGAATATTGTGCCCGAAGTAGGAATAGTAAAATGTCATAAAGTGATATTTTTACAAATAAACTAAATAATTTATATTGTCAGTGTTAATTCTATTCGAGACCAATTAAGAGAGGGGTAGAAATACTGGAAAGGATAGGATAGAAAGAAGAGATGGAAATGAAGAGGGAGAGAGAGGGAGAGAGAGAGAGAGAGAGAACAAGGGAGAGAAGAAGAAGAGAGAAAACATTACATCTTCAAAAGTACGAATCACATATTAACATTTTCATAATTTGATTCTGTGTTCCCTTTCAAACTGTCATGAGTCGCATGGGAGCTGAGTTGTACTGCGGAGGAATTTGGGGTCTATGGCAGCAAGTTTACTTGCTAGGAAGGCATGCATACAATGAAGAAGTTTGCGAAGGTTCGGGCACTCCAGCTCCTGTAAGGGAAAACAGAAATAATTGGAAATTAAAAAATAGGAGAAACCCAAGGAACAAACAATTAGTTTCCAATGTTTAATACGTTTGGGCAGTTATATGAATTCTCTTTATTGTTTCACTGTTATTAAGCTCCTTTTCTTATTTTCATTGTATACACACTGTGCAAAACTATTGCTCGTTTCATTGTAAATTTTGTAAATCATCTGTTGCCTGTCATTATGTGTCACAACTAATAAAAAACGTTTTGTCTGCTAATCTGATGATAACACTTACAAGGTCCTCTCCATGTCTATTGCAAATGGTTAAACAATAACTTCTGGGAAGCGTGATGGCCATTTAGTTATTACTACTTCATGAATCGAGGAGACTAAAACCACTGCACAAAGTAAGTTTTTCACGTTATTGAGCAGGAATTTATTAAAACATATTTGCCAACCTTCTAAAGAGAGAAATAACAATCTCTCAAGGCTAAATTAGGAATGCAATCTACATTAGATGCTTTTACACAGAAGTGTTTCAGTAAAAGAGAGGGATTTAGGGTCCCTAACACTAGTCTACAGGCCAAACAACAGGAATCATTCTTCCAAAATAGGAATGATTGGCTTGGCAGTAAGGTTAGAAGGGATATAACTGTATTTTCATATGTGTCACTTCCAAGGTCATTACATTTTAGAATGATACAGCAGGGGGGTGTGTCACAAAGAACCTGAGTCAAACTTAACTCTAAGTTGGACTTAAAACTTATGGAGAGCCATGTGTAGCCTTAAAATAAAGTATATTCAAAAGCGAAAATTCATGTATTTCAAGCTTTTTAAAAATTCCACATCAAGAACATGAAATCTCCTTGATAATAGAAAATATGAATAGATTTTAATCAACATTTTATGCTTTATAAAATAACTTTTGCAAAATATTTTCATAGATGCTAACGGTTTTCCATAACGTTTAAGTCCAACTTAGAGATAGGTTCAACTTAAGATTTTGTGAAACACCCCCCTGGTACACTATCAGGAGTAACAGCTTTTATATTTTCAAATTGACTGACCATTTCATGAAATGAAATAATTATATGGAACTAATTTGAGTTTATCCCCAACAAAAGATTGCCTCATAATGTCTTAGCTCATTAAACACATTTTATACTGCAAGAGCAACAATTGTCATTTGGCATATGTTACTAAATATTCATTGATCTACATTTGCCATTCTCCACCCAGGTGAAGTAAATGGGTACCCGGTAGGAAGAAGGTTTTAAAACCTTATAACGGCGGCCCAGCTACAGCCAGGGTAATATGATACTTTGTATTAAGTGCAGTAGAGTATATTCATATAGTAGCTGCGCTATATATATGGACCTATTATCATTATCATTCCAAACCAAAGATGGTGAATTAAAGTATTAAAATAAATGAATGAATGAAAGACATATACCTGCATCTCCAGCTGACCTGAGTTGGCATTTGTGAATTGGAGTTTGACCTTTGCGTTGCCGTCATCTGAGGAATTCTTGAGTTGTGAGAAACGGTATCTCCACAACAGAGCCTGAATTAAATCATCAAAATAAAAATAAAAATCATACAAAGTAAAAAATTTATTGAAGGCTATACAAGTAATAGATATATAAGATTGGTAGACTGTTTTTGTTCTTCTTCTGATATTGTTATTTTTAGTATGATGAAAACAAACCCCTACTCAAGCTTTAGTGCAGGGGTAATGGTCCTAGAAAAACTTTACTAAGGGTGTTCTTATTGGCATTTTTTTCATGCAAAGTTGTGGCATCTATGTTTACTACCATATACCCGGTATCTATATTCATGTCATTTTCACAATCATTGGTCTCCATCATCATTATCACATGTGTCAATTGTGTAGCTTGCTCTATCCTCACAGTTAAAACCACTACTATAATCAATGTGATTCACAAAGTTTAGTTTAGAATAAGAAAATTTCTGATAATTCCCACTATAAATGACAGGTCAATGCATAACACTATACACCATTTATAATACCTGATGACCTCATTTACCTTATTGTGTGCATCGAACAGCGTGAAACCAGTATCTAGGTCAAGGGTCAAACCAACGACCCTCTTCCTCCATGTACATCCATATGTCTTGGTCTGTTGGCAAGAAATAGTCAAACAAAACATTCAAAGCCCATCTTATACTGAAGATATGTGTAAATAATTCAATGAAAGAATATAAAGAAATTTATTCACTTAAAATAAAAGTGTGAAAAAAAAAGAAAAAAAAATGCTAATTAAACACTAAATTGATCTTCAGCTGTTACTCTAAAAATAAACTCTATATATTTCTTGTTCAGAGATCACTGTCTTCCAATTTAACCCTTCAAAACTGTTGAGATGCCTTAGCTGATAAGAATATTGAAACCATACTACATTTTCTAATCTCAAGAGTGAACTCCATCTTAGCTGCAACTGAACCATGATCACAATAATCTCAATTTATTCCCTTCAGTCTGATAACCCACAAAATGACAATGATACAAAAATGTTTTTCATACTTGTTAATTTATTCATTTTAGTTGAAGAACAAAATTGAAAAGAGATATACTGTAGCTTTTGTCTTGTACTCTTCATTATGTTAACTTTTATTGGCTTGAGTATATGGGGTGAGTCTGCTGTTTGATATTCTATCATCTTTAAAAAACAATGCAATTGTTAAAAACTCATTAAATAAGAAGCAAGCACAATCCATCTGGCGACATCTTATTGATCAGAGAAATAACTTGAATTAAAACTTACACAAAGTTTGCTGACTGATGCATGAGTTGCTCTGAGGACTGCGCTCTGCCAGACGTTTAACTCACTCCTGTTCTCTACGCTGAGATAATGACAGTCCTCTGCCCCGGACTGAAGGAGGAAGCAATGGGCACGGTCATCTTGAAGCTCAGAATCCTGGGTAAAGCAAAATACCAGTTCACGGTTAGCACATGTCCCAAATGACCCCGACTATCCACAGATCTCCAAAACATGAAGAGGTCCCACTTTGTACATTTTTAAATAATCACTCCTACAGCAATGGAGGTGCTACATAAAAAAAGCCTTTGTTTCCCCTTTTCAAAGAATACTTCCACCTGTGTATCATGGAATGCACTGCTTGTGCATAAATGAGTAATGATTACATAACTTTCATGAGCATGTATCCAGTATTTTGTCTCCGTGTATTTCACAATTTGGTCTGCAATGACCTTTATCTGCTCATGCTCAGACTGCCAGGATGAACTGGCTTATTGGTGGTTGATGAGTTTACCAACAACCAAAGACTCATCTACTGCACCTGTCTCTTGGCTCATGTTAAGCTTCAACACTCTTTATACTTCTTTCCTTCTTTCTCCATCTTATTGAAACCATAATGGTACATTCCCTGTGCCACTGCTTTGTTGTAATCCCTTTCCTTTCTTCATTTCCTTGTCCTTGTCCTTTGAATATCTTAGTAAAGTTTCAAGCATCATGTCACTTTGGTTATACTTTTGTTCATATGACCCCACATGTACTTTTCAAGAGAGTTTGGGATGTTTAATTTTAATTTTAATATGTTTTTTCAGGTTATTTAACAGATGCATAACAATCAAGTACTTGTTCACATCAGCATGCATACGTGGATAAAGAAAAAAGCTGCATTTACACTGCAACCTGAAATCATTGATTTTCTCACATTCCATTTTTCGCCTGAAACATGACGCAAAAATCCACCCTAGAGTAAGGTTTTTTTAATTGCTAGCCAAAGTTTCACAGATTGTTGCAGTGTAGAATGAAACTTTGGTAAGATACTAATTTTTGCTCACGTGACTCTCCTTGTTTCGGTAGTAACAAATGCAGGGAATTTACAAACCGCGCGTGCTCACTACTTACCAAAAAATTGGTAAGAGCAAACCTTGCCTTTTTAAAGGGTTTTTCCAGTAATGTAAATGGTAGACGGAAAAAAAATCAATGATTTTTCAAAATGGCGGTTGTGATGTGTATAAATGGGCCTAATTTCAGGATACTCTACCTTGAATATTCTTGAGACAGTTTCAAAGAGTTTGTAACTTCTCTCACACCTAATCCAGTCCCTGGGGTTCACCTGTACAAACACAAACACAAAAAACCCAAAATCAGAGTTTCGTAGATATGGCACTGCTCCCCCCCCCCCCCCCAAAAAAAAAAAGACTGGCTCAAATCTCCTCTAGAATTTAACAGCAGGATGAAATTCTACTACTCTACAGAGCTCCCGATGTGAAATAATCATGCAGCATGCAAGCATAAATGATACAAATCCAGACATCCAATTCAAGTTAAACATTAATCCACTGGGTAATATCAAGGTTATAAGGCTTAAAGGTTGTAAATCAAAAATGAATTCCATAGCCGGCACTTATATCTATTTGTGAGACGTTAATCTACATTTGCCACTCTCCATCCAGGTGTACATGGGTACCTGATATGCTTGAGCACTAGTAACTTTGGCACCTCGGCTATTACCAGGGTAATAATATCTAAGTGCTATGAGTGTCACAGTGTGAAAGATATCGAGTGCAATGTACAAGGCCATTATGATAAAAGTAACAGTCAAACAAGTTGATCATAGGGCAAAACTAGTATACAAATAATGAACTGTTGCGAGTGTGTTAGGGCAGGGCCCGTGCACAAAGTTTATTCAGTGCACATAGTGATAATTATATCGATACCGCACTGACTAACCTGAGTGCATTGGAACTGCTCTAACACACGAGCGAAACAGTGCATTATTTGTTTTATAAGACGGGTCGGCAATACATTCTTAAAATATAGTCTAGATCTAGAGTATAGATAGATATTAGATCTAGATCTAGGCCTAGAATATTCTACGCACTTGAAAATTATGCACAAATTAAATTTGGCTGGATTACCCGAAAGTGATATCGGCAGATATCGAGCATTGGTTATCAATTTCTGATGGCAGGTGTTTTGCATGGTGGGAAAAATAAATGCACACCCACGTGATGTCAATTGGCCAATCAGTTTGCTTAGATTCTAGAACTCGTCTTATAATGATACATTTTACAGGTTTACGGTAGTTCACTTACAGGAGGTGATTCAAAGATGAGGGCATCAGCTCCTCTTATTGCCAAGAATTTAGGCTTCCATATGTTATGATGTGAGTTGCTTGCGAGTCTCTCTTCCACCCAACCAAAGTGCATGATCTGCCAGGCAGAGGTGAAAATGATGGAGAATTACAGAAAGTGGTAGAGAGAAAGAGAGAGAGGGAGAGAGAGAGAGAGAGAGAGAGAGATAAAGGAAAAGAGAGGAAGTGAATATTAGTGAGGAATATGAACATAAGAGAAGAGGGGAAAATACGGAGGGAGAGGAAGAGACAAAAATAATAACAAAGATTAGGCAACAAATAATGACAAAGTACTTTTTTTCTTTCATCACTCAAACTCTAAAAACCATCATTTCATCAAATCCATTTGCTTACAACCTTATCAAAACAAGGTATGCTTCATCTGAATAAGACACCCTTTGATGTAGATCACTATTCTTACTTTCATCCAATGAAAGAACATAGAAATCCAGATTTTTCATGTTACTTTGTGCATACTACTTGTCTATTCATAAATCACAATTAAAGCACATTTCAGAAGAGGATTTTTGAGCTTTTCATGCTGCAGCTCATACAATACAACACTGTTTGAAAGTCTAACTTTAGATAATAGCAGTCTACAAAGGAGCATGATTGCAAATGAATTCCATATATTCTAGACTTACTTGGTCTACAGGAGGTAAGAGATCATTGGACAGCTTCATCTAAAGGAGATAGAAAAAAAATCAATGAAAACATCATCAATATGAGTTCACTTTACATTTTACTATCGTCAATTTAATAAAAGCAATCCAATTAAAGAGTGACTGAGCGACAAAATGCAGAACAACATTTTTTCTTCTATACAGCCATAAATTGTAGGTACATCATTTTTGAAAAAGAGGATAATTTCAATAATAGCATTGAATTTGTGAATTTCATTTCTTTAATATTTTCTATTGTAGTAATATGCACTGGCTTTGGATACAAATGAAGAGCCCTCTCTTTGTGATAAAGATGTTATTTTTTGGTACAATTTCTGATGTGAAGAAATAAAGTAATCACTATAAACAGGTGGCTTTCTGAGCTAGGTACCATTGTAGCAATTTTGACCGATGTTTCTATACTCACTGACTGGGCGTTTAGAGTTGCTACACTTGAGTTGATGACCTTGAGCCAATCAATGAGCTCCGTTGAACTTTGGCAGAGAAGTTTTCCTGATGATGTCCCGTCCACACCTACCACCTCGAACGTATTCGGCCTGTGTATGTGAAATGGGTACAATGATCGTTTTCATGAGATACAAAATATTTTCCAAAAGTTTTCCTTTTTTACCCTGCCATATTTATCAAGATATTTTGTCAACACCTGGGCAGGCATTGCTGGAATAGTACTTAGTAAACACAAACTGATGTTATCAGAGGAAAAAAAATGAACTGAGGCTGAAAATTATAGGACTAATCTGTAGAGGATAAGGACTTATTTTTGAAGGATAAATGATAAACTTTCATGGGAAAGACAATATCAGGACCCTGTCTTATAAGAAACTGTGACTGATTAAGATGGCAGACAATTACTCTTCGACCCATCACCATTATGACTATCCTCCCCCATTCTTCTCCCATTCCTCCCCCATTTCTCCCCCATTCCTTCCTCATTCCTCCCCCATTTCTCCCCCATTCTTCCCCATTCCTCCCTTATTTCTCCCCCATTCCTCTCTCATTTCTCCTCCATTTCTCCTCCATTCCTACTACATTCCTCCTCCATTCCTTCCCCCATTCCACTTACTTCTGACACAAGTACTCCTTAAAGCAAATGTTTAAATGGAACAAAACCAATCCTTCAATCTTTATCTCCTCTCAACTTCAAGGCCAACTCACCTGATCTTATCAGAGCCACTTACATATCTTGTGACCCTGGCCATGAGTAAAGATATTGAGAGCATATCGACCCATCTCATCTGCATCTTCGGCTGGGGTGGTGGAGATTGATTGTGAACGGTTGCTGTCGTTGATGATGCATTTCTTGTCTGGAAAAGTAACAACAATTACATGTATAATGAAACTGTTGGACAGCATGCAGAATTTCCATTTTTATGACTAGAGAAAATTCAAATGGAAGAAAGTATTAGGTCATTAGGTCTCTGTAGGCTAACAATACTACATGTCCAAATGAGAATAAAAAAGAACACTGAAATCAATGCATGGCAGAATTTTAAGTGTGAAATAAAAAACAGTTTGACATCTGCGACATTATGAAAATAAGTAATAATAATAATAAAGTCATTTTTATATAGCGCATAATAATGAATTCTCTATGCACTTTACAACAATCAATTATACAATATATCACATGGTTAATCTAAAGATTAAAATATGCATGAATTAACAGAAATACATGGAACACCTAGAACATTTACTAAATTAAAAAAATTTGTCCCATTTGTGGAGGTTAAACATGTCGAGCACAAGCAAAATATATTGTCAGCTACAACTCAAATGAATGAAAAGAATTAAGAATTGTACCCACCTGCCAGCCTTCACCTCCATTTGTTAAATTGTTCTCTGTTGTGTTGTTATTTTCAGGAGACTTCCCCCTGTCTGCTAGCTTAGCTGAGAGATACAAGAGAGAGAGAGATGGACAGAGAGAGACAGAGAGACAGAGAGGGGGAGGCGGGAGAGAGTCAGAGAGAGGGGGGAAATGTAGAGAAAAAACAGGCAAATAGAAAGATACATTATAATTTTTTTGTTATTTATTAGCTGTAATTTGACAGAAAATGTTATTTATTATTTTTTAACAATGCATATTTCATCCCAAGAGAATTTTCACTAAAAACAGTGAAGTATTGATTCGTTTTTGGATTAAGAAGCCCATGGAAGTTGAAGCAACTTCTTAAGAAGTGATTTTTAAAGAGAATCTGGAGAATGTTTTGTTGTTGATATCTCAAGAAAGAACGCTTATTTTGTATAAATTTTAGTTGGATGAAAATACTTAATAGCTGTACATGGATGTTTGATAAAAGTAGATACCGGTACTATTTTGTGTTGTTACAATGAAGAAGAAAAATATTCAAAGAATAACATTGGCATCCATTTGAATCGTCTTCAAGCTTGCAAAATGTAGGAGGATTGTTCATATAATGCAATGACTGGACTAGATGAATGCCCTCAGTAATCGGTGCGTTGAATCACCACTTGGAAAATAGAACAACACTCAAATTTGTCTGTCAATTTGGTTTGAAAGTAATCTTTCTGATAGATCTCAATATGTAGTTTATAATAATAATTCCTCCAATTTTTCTTCTATTACACGGCGTACCACAAGGTTCTATGCTAGATCCTCTACTGTTTTTTTAATTTACATTAATGATCTTACACATTCAGCTGCACCTCGCAGTTGAACGAAAGGCCTTCCCGCGTGTGTTTTTTAACACGGACCTGGCTTGCTGCAGACAGAGTCGGCAAAAGGGCGAAAAAGAGGGGTGCGGTTAATACACGAGGGCGGTTTATACACCGTTAATTACGGTATTTGTTTTCTCACCTGCTTGTTTGAGGTATGGTGTAGCTGCTCTGAAATGTCTGACGGTCAGTTCAACTTCATTGCCAGCATTCTTCAGTGCTATTACCTGCGAGAAATAAAGAAATCTTGATTTAAATCCAAAACTGGCATAATTTAGTTATCTATCACAAATTGCTATTCGATACAGTCCGTCTTAGAAGTAGTTGTAACGTTGGAAATCAAATTTATATAGCATTAGGCTAAAATGCTGGAAGGTCCATCTCAAAACCATGATAAACAGATAAGGTTTGGAAAGATAGATGGCGCTATTTACAAATTTGAAAGTCATTCCAAGTAGTTGAATTGTGTGCAATCAATAGTAAACATTGTCTGACCACATAAACTGTAAATTTTGAAGCTAATGGTAACCGCTCAATGTGTTCAAATATGTTGTGCACTAATAAGTTATATGCATGCTTCCAATTGGAAATGCTTTGGTTTAATCTTTGTATCTGATTCAATTAGGGAAAACAAAGGGTGGTCTTTGCAAGAGCCATCATTAAATCATTAACCCCTTCGTTTTCCAACAATCAAATAAACTTTCAAGTGTTAAATTTTGAATTATAATGCTTACTTCAACATTGTTAAATTTTGGATTAAAAAATATATCTTATTAGAATAAACTATGCCATGAGAGTAGATATGAGTGTGTTGGGACTAAAAACAATCTCAAGATATTGTTCAACACTCAAATTCATGTGTGGGATTTGCCACCTACGGCATAGAAGGGGTTTAAGTAAGAAGAAAGAAAAAAAACCTTTGTATTTCAATACCGTACATGCCAAGAGAACTGAAAGCTTAACAGCACATCAATCTAAATCAACTCCTATCATTCACTGCACAGCATTCATGATTCTGATGTGCCAGAATCTTGTCTGCTACCAAGCACACTCGATTGCATTTAAATATTACTCTATTATTGTTGTGCTTTTACTACTTCCACCACACAGGAATACAGACAATGGTATAGAAAATGTCAAGGACAGTGCACCTATCTTATAGAGTAAAGACAATGTGATGTTCCCATAACTGCTTTATCTTGGTTTTGTGTTACTAAAATGTTGTGCACAACCTCACTTCATTATGGTCCCCCTGTACAATACTTTCAAGCACTGCGCAGAATGATTGCACATTTGATATAAACATGCTTTTAGGAACACAGCATCATTTGTCTTGATGTATTGCTATTAGATGTGTTGCCTTCTTTTAAGGTGGTCAGCTAATTAAAGGTAAAGACCAGTATTGGAAACGCCCCAATTACAAAAAATGAAATGGAAGCTCTTATTACCAATCATGTGAAAGAATATGTTTTGACTAATACATGATAACATTTTTGCCGGGAAACTGCCTATATATTTGGTAAATTAGTTCATCTATTGACCTGTGAGAGATAAACGCATGTGTCGCGCACGTGTGCGTAGTCCCATATACATCTTTCTGTGTACAGAGCTTGTAACTTTACGAAGACTGGGCCAAATTTCTTATCCTTTTGATGATTCCAGAACCTTGCAGTACACACCAATAC
>JARBES010000131.1:29820852-29832336 GCA_030265145.1 Strongylocentrotus pallidus | reverse complement strand
AATATAATTCATCTAACACAGTTCTTCAGTACACCCTCCGACCCCGCTCAGGGCTCCGAACTGACAACCCACCCGGCCCCCCCCCCCCCCCACAATCAGGGGCGGCGATTTCCCCCCTCAATTTCCTATAGGGGCCGTGAAAGGATATCGCCGCCTGTCCACAATGCACCTCATAATACATAATTCCTCCCGGGTTAACTTTTGTTCTTGTTCCTCCTTTGTGTCTTCATCTTCTTCTCTCCCGCCAGATCCTTATTTAACATTGTTATTTCTTGTCTTCTTATCACCCCCCCCCCCCTGAGATACCCTAGCTTTTTCAAAGCGACAAGCGACTGAATATAGAGAGAGAAAAAAAATCTTGAGCGCAGTACCCTTGCAGTTGTAAGCATAATCAGCGAACCTTCCCGCCCTGTATTTTCTAAATAAATTATACAATGCAACCATTCATCCCTCACTGCATTTTTCTTGGAAATACAGAGGGGTTCATGACCACAAAAAAAATCATCTACTGCAGACAACAAAAAAACCCACACAAACACTCATTAACCCTTACTATACTAAATTAATTTCCTGAACTCCAATAGACTTGAGGGTCATCACCCGAGAGCCCTCCCTATCCTATCATCTCATTTAACACACACACGCACGCGTCCCAAATACACACACACATACGTCCTCTTTTTACGCACACCTCTCACGATAAATCCGCAAACTTGACATTAAAAGTTTTAGAGTATAACAATATTTATAACTCCTGTTTTGCATATTTTCTTTAAACTTCACTATCATTAGAAAATAGATTTTGGCATTACTTTAACGCAAGAAATACATTGTATCAACTTTTTCCCCCTACTCTATGAAGTTAATTGGTCAATCAAGTTCTTTAAATATATGTCAAACTTATACTTTCTAATGAAATATTTTCAGTGAATTTGGATATTATAATTTCTATTAATTAATTACAAAATAATGACATCGTTCTTCGACTGAATAATGATAAATTTGAGAATATTATTCATATATTTCTAATTTGTGTACAACTTTTTTTGTCTTACTTTGTTAAAAAACGAGATATCTTTCCTCATTATAATTTTATTATCATATTTGTCTAAATCTGAATTATTGATCCTCATGACTAAGAATATTTAATGGATATAAGAAAAATAACGACCACACGCACACCTCCACTCCCACATACGCACACCCTCACACACGCGCGCGCGCACACACTGGAATACGGTGAAAATAATACTGAATGATTTGCATTTGTCTAAAATAATTATGTCCAGTAGGCTTGTTTTACATTTTTGCTTGAGCCCCATGTTCTGCGGGCCCTGATTTGTGAATATATTTGAGACGGGGTAGCAGGTTCAACAGGTACGTCCAGAAAAGTGGACGAAGGGAGGAGGTTCTAAACTTTCTTACTTACTTTTTTTGCTATGGCGCTTCGAATAATTTACTTCTTGCAATGGAGACATAGTAGCAAACAGTATATATAATTCATTTAAAACACGCATAAGACAAAGATTAATGTGCACCCGACTGCCCAAACTTCTGAATTTCGACATCTCTTTCCAACCCGTGAACCTAAAACACGGACAATTAGACCTCTCCAGGCATACCCACAAATCAAATTCAGATCCAGAACAAACAGGCTAAGGGATAGTGCAATTCCATATTTCATCAAACTTCTAAATGTAATTCCAAGAAAAGATAAAAGAAGGCATCAACCTTCTGTTTACCAGGAAAGATTCTAAAATTACACTTTTATCTTGATTTCGAGGATTATGTTATTTCTTACATCTTGTTTAGGTTACCATCTGTTGTATATATTCATGTTACTCCTTTAACTATTCCCTTTTTCCTCCCCTTTTCTCTGTTTATATCTTTCTCTTTCTCTCTCTCTCTCTCTATTTCTCTTTCTCTCTGACACACACTCTCTCTCTCTATCTCCTTCTCTCTATCTCTGTCTCTACCTCTCTTTCTCTCTTATCTATCTATATCCATCTCTCTACTAACACACACACGCGCGTCTTTTCTTCTCTCTTTATGTCTCCTTTTTTGTTTCTCCTCGCTCTCCCTTTCTCCTTCATCATTATTGGATATTTCTTTCTCCCTCTATCGTCATATTCTACCTTATTTAATCCAACATGTCTTATTGATTTTAAGGCCTATTTTTTTATTTTCTTGATCATTCCATGCGGTTGCTTTTATTCTTTACATGATACTCTATAATGCCTTTTTATTGTCGATGTTTTTTATGTACATCTTGAAATGTCATTGTAATTGTAAACTTTTGCAATTCGGCAATGCGGCCGCGAGAAAAGTATTTGAATAAACCCTTTTTAATGAACCTCTACATTCTGACATTTCAATATTTTAATCAACGTTTTGGTCATCATTGACACAAAATAATACAAGAAATGGACAAACAAGGTACTATTACAAAAAATTAAAGCATATTTAATCAATTAAAAGCCCAAGCAGTACTGCCCCTCATTTGAACTTGTCAGTTTAGTGACTTATTAGAACAACCAGCCCTGCTCACTCTAAAAACTGAAATGTTAAATCACCATTTAAAAGAGCCGAGGAGTGACCACTCTTTCAAAATGGTAGATTAACACTTTGAACATGCTGGATCCAACACTATAAAGGTTGAATCCAGCATATTAAAAGTTAAAATCTGACATTTTGAAAGAGTGGTCACTCCTCGGCCCTTTTAAATTGACATTTAACATTTCAGTTTTTAGAGTCATGGACGACAACTAGCATCCCTCCCCCTTCCCCTTTTCTGTAAAACGCGTCTTGGCTTCGAATATTGGAGGTATAGGCAGCCCGCCAAGTCGACCATCGGACACTGAAACACATCTTCCATGGACTAGATATAGAAAAGCCTGACCTCAGGACTGATGGTGCTGTGTATCCACTTTGGTAACGGGAAAATGAAATACTGATTTCATCGTATATAAGCGCTGCTTTTCACGACGACATAACTTATTTCCACATAAAATTAAGTGACTTTCGTAGATCAGTAATTTACAGAAAGAGAGAGAGGAGCACAAACACACACACACACACCTAAATATAGTTAAAACAGAAATGAGTGAATAGTGATAGTAGTCGTAGGCCTGGTGGTGGTAGTAGTAGTAGTAGTAGTAGTAGTAGTAGTAGTAGTAGTAGTAGTAGTAGTTGTAGTAGTAGTAGAAGAAGCCGTAGACCTCTTAGGATACTGCATTGAGGTCATAGTTGCAGGTCTTCTTATAAACTTTTGTACGATTGCAAAAACTACTTGCAGCTATAATTGTGCACACGAAGACTTGCAAGTAATATCCATCCTATAAGACTAATCCAGATTACGTTCTTAAAAAGCAATAGATTGGGGCATAAACAGGATCAAGACACATTTGGCTTCTGAGTCTATTTAAAGCAATTGTCTATTTTGCTTCGCAATGCCAAGTGAATACCCTTACCAAACGTCAAAAGCCCTGCTATCAATAGAGATTATTGACTAACGTTTAAAATAGCTATAGTTGATACTCCCTGAAAGCATGGCAAGGTATAGGGGGTGGCCTTGTTTGAACGTATTATCTGAAAACTCGTTGTTTCCCCAAAAACCTCCCGTCTTTCTCTTTCGCTCTATCTCTCTCTCTCTCTCTCTCTCTCTCTCTCTCTTTCTCTTTCCCTCTCCAGTATTTGTGACCTGCTATGGTAAAAACACAACACTTCATTGTAAGGAGTAAGAAGTTAACTTTAATATGATACCTCATTTAAAGGAATTGATTGAAATTTGACAAGTTACTCACGTTTATGGTGTAAATGCTGCCATACTCGTCGGCGAACCGCTTCATTTTCATCAAAACATCGGAGCGTAAATCGAGGAGTGAACCTATGAGGGGCAGTCCCTTGGGCCCGGGAGGATACCTTCTCCCATCATCCTTCTTTTCCCTTAGAGAACGGACAAGGCGGTACACCAGGTATAGAGTTATCACACATAATATAACTGATGTGAATGAACTTGGATAAGGCAAAGACGATTCGAGCTGTGATGAGCTGATCTCGCTCTTCTCCATCTCAGCTAGTGTCTATATAATTATGCGTGTCTGTCGATTAGTCTCCTTCTTCCGTCTCTGTATCTACAAGGTTTCCTTCCCACTCTTTCTCAAGTAAATCTGGCGCTTAGATGCACTGATGTCTAGTATTGTAGTAAAGATATAGGGCTTAGTTGTAAAATGTCTTCAATCACAAAGCAACGCTACTCATTACTCACGTTTATTAGATCAATTCACGTCAAGAAAATGAGAAGATTACATCTCGCAATTTTCTGGCCAGTAGCTGGTGGTTTGGGACGTTAGTTTGTTCACCTACTTTTAATGGATAATAAGTTTGTATGATATCGCTATATTTATATAAGTGGAGTGTTTTGTTTTGGTTCACGTATATGTATGATTGAACTGTTGAACAGGAATAGCAGTCAGTAAGTCCGTGAGGTGAGGTGCGTTGTGACGGGGCAATGGCAAGGTATTTTGTGGGCGGGCCTTATAAGTTCGTGTCGTCTGCAGTCATTCATAGTGAATAGTCCATGATCACTGGAGCTATCAATCATTCGTAGGCCCCACCCCAATGTGTACATGACAGTAAGTCAACAAAGTATATCTCTAGAACATGCCTCCCCCCCCCCCCCCCCTCCTTATCAGTAAAAGATGTAGGTCGGGTCAATGAATTGACAGTTCTCCAAACCGTTTAGCATGCATGTGTGTGTGTGTGTGTTTTCTGATATAGAGCCAAAATAGGTATGTGACGTCGACGGGGCCAAAAAGGGAATACATTCTACGGTTGCGCTACTATATAGGGGGCACCTTCATTCGAATCCAAGTGAAAAAGGTCTCTGACACTGATTTTTTTTTTTTTTTTTTTTTTTTTTTTTTTTTTTTTTTGTTGATCTTGTGCCTTTTTACTCCAAAAACTTTGGGAAGCAGGAAAAAAAGGTTTCTATACCTTAGCTTCTAGATACTCCGCTCACCCCAAACCATGTTAATTTCTATGGTTATTTTTCGAATTTCAAACACTGCTCCCGCCCCCTCGCACCCTCGTTCGAGGGATCATGGGTCCGCCTTCAGAAGGGTAAGGTCGGTTTTTTTCTTCAAGCATAGCTTACTCTATCGCCGAAGCCTGATAGGCTGATATAATCGTCATTAATCCCTTTTTTCTTCCTTGGTTGAATCCCCCATTCTACATAGTGTTATAAATAGAAAAGCAATAGAGTGTTGTTTCGTTTTACTTCTGAGAATCAAAGTCTGTGATTTTATTTTGCCGCGCAAACGTGGCAAAGGGGAAGGACGCAACACCTTCACATTAGATTGATAGATCGTCTGTCAAAATGTATGGTATTACAACATTGGCAAGGACGATGTTACCGTATAATTGTGATCTGTATTTGGGCGCGCAAACGTGGAAAGGGCAATGTCGCGATATATAACATTCATAGATCGTCTGCTCTCAGAATGTGGTAATTAAAGGTAATACAAAGTTTTGGAAAATTTTGAAAATTTGGTGGATAGTGATTCTTTACAATTTTGAAATATTTGGATGCCCCTGTGGATGTATTATAAGCACTAGAAAATTTAGCCCCTAAAACACTTCCGCTTTCGAAAAATAATGTATATACAAATTCACCGGTGCTCCCTGTAAATTTTGATAAATTTTAAGTAGCGCCTACGGCCGTACAATGGTAGCTGCGACCATGAAAATCTTAGAATATGGAGTTGTGGTATATAATTTCCAAACGGGGATAGATAATCGGTCGATTTTAGTCAAGAAACATTGTTTTGTAGTTTAATTAATATCTTGACCTTGAGAGGGAGCTATACAACATAAAGAGTTTATTGTTTACAATTTCTTAACTTTAAACTCGATTTCAACCGAGACAACGATCACTAAATATTGAAGGATCGCATATGCTTCCAATAATGTTCATTTGAACCAAATTCATGACCTCATACCAAAACTTTGTATTACCTTTAACCTGTTGACAGCCTACAGCAGCACCATAGATATATTGCACTGAGGTCTATTACAAATGTAGGTTATACTGTTAAAAATGAAACTATATAAAATGGGTTGATATATTAATATTCGTTCTTATCATCATACAGAAATTATGTTTAATCCTGTTTGTAAATTCAATTTGCTTGTGTGTCTATGTTACAGTGAGAGAGACGCAACGAGAAGCATCTAAGAGAAAGAAAGAAGAAGAGCAGAGAGAGATCAAAAAGAAAGAGAAGCTAGAGGAGAAGGAGAGAAGAAGAAGGGCGTATGAAGCAGCTCAGGAAGCAGAGAGACAGGCAAAGGAGGAGGAGCAAGAAGACGAGAGAATCAACTCAGAAGGTAAGATATCGAGGGTTCAGTGACACAAAGACGTAACTTCATATTTTGCCAAAATGAGTACCGTATTTGCCGGCGATAAGGCCGCACTGCCGCATAGGCCGCACCCCAACTTTGACATTTCAAAGAGGAAAAAAAAAAAAACAGAAAAAAAAAACGGACAAAACAAAATAATCATAATTTTCTCGAAAACACTATATTTTGTTTACAAACTGATACCAAATTCATCAATATTCTTATAATTTACAGGAAGTTTAGCTAAAAAAACTGATCGCAGGCAGATTTGGTGTCCGATATATACCCCTACCACAATGTACGGTGTGATGCGAAACTGCATGAAATGGAAAAACAAAATGGCGACTTCGGATGGATCAAGATCTATCGGCAAATGTTGTGTTAGAACGTTTATTTTCGTCTTCATGTCAACAATGCAAGATAAAATTGTCAGTTAGATGTGTGGAAATGTCCTGTATCATAGTGGTATAGTTATTTTACAGTTCGTAGTCCCATATGTGCAAATTCGTGCTGGTTTTTACTTTTTTTTTTTTTTTTTTTTACTCTTTCGCCGTAAAGGCTGCACCCCGACTTTTTGATATTTTCTCGTCCAAAAATACTGCGGCCTTTACGCCGGCAAATACGGTATTTGATATCAAAATGTTCAGAAAAATGTGGGCTTTCCAGGAAACACAAAGACTTGACTCCACCCAATACCCCATTAAAGTCAATGGCTAGTGAAACATAGACTTAACTCCTTAAGGCCCAAGTGCTCAATGACACTGACCACTTTTTATCCAAAAAATGACCAAAATGGAGTTACGTCTTTGTGTCACTGACCCCTCGATATGAACGTTCTGTTAACCCATTGCTTATAGGAACCTGATCGTCCCTGTGTGAAGCCCATGGGAATAAGGCAATTCAGTAGTCAAAGGGTTGATAGGCCAATTTTCGTTATGTAATCAAATTTATTGCATAAATCTTTATCAAGTCCATCATTAAAAATTATTCCATTAACCTGATACGAATAATTGAATTTTGATTGTCGGAATGCGAATTAGATACATTTGGTACTTTTTGTTAGGTAGGACAAGCCATGATGTTTGTCATTCCTAGAAATAATTAATGTATGCAATTCTTATTCCTGCTATTGCAATGCAATTATTTGTATCAGGTTAAAGAAATGATTTGTAACAAGGCACTTGACAAAGATTTGTGCAATAATTCTGTTTACATTACGCAAATGGTCTATTCAAAACATGCTGACATACTTGTCAAATCCTTCAGTCGTTTAGTATAAATCACTGTCTTATTATAAAAAGGACTGCCATTGATCCAGATTGATTGCAAATTCTCTGATTAATCACAAACTCTTATCTCTTTAGTAGAGAGTAGGATTGATATCAAGTTTCGATCTATGAGAGAACCATCCCATACGATTAAATGAAGCCCGTTTTGATTAAAATCTCGCCTTTGAATATCTAGATTTCTTTGGTTGTTCAGTAATCCACTGGGCTCTGTCTTATTCATTGAAAGGATCACGATTGATCCTGATTGATTGCAAATTTTCTGATCAGTCGCAAACTCACAAAATCTTATCTGTTTAGAGAATTAAAATTGTAATTATGCACTATACAAACTTAACATAATTATTCTTATTATCTACATTATATGTCAAGTGTCATAATTCATTATTCATCAGTCCATGGTATGATGTGGAATCTCCAACTCCGTTTCCCATTCATCTCATCTCACTTCTGTTAATGCTTTCTAAAAGTTATAATGTAAAGCCTGTGATTATAATTGTCCTATGTAATATATCATATATCATATTTTTAATCATTATTGAAATAATAATTGTTCTCTCTTTTTAGAACATTCCAAAGCAAATGGAGATGCAGGGAGCTATGAGCAGAAGGAGAAAACAAGTACGTTTGTCATCACAATTCCTTTGAGCATACATCTAATATACTATTGACTGATTGAGACATTTAAAGTTATACAAAAACAAAAATCAGTGTTTGTATTATCACATAGCACTTTTTTCTTTTTTTTTTTTTTTTGGGGGGGGGGGGGTAGTCAGCACAGAGTGTGTTTAGAATGTCATTACACTTTTTATTTGGGAGTAACTTTGGAAGAACCTTGTGTGTTTGCCTTTTTTGTTATTGCTTATGCCACTGTGGTGCTCTAGGCATTGTTAAACATGTAATTGTACAAGTAATTCAGGAAATATCTTTAACAAAATTTGTACACTGTATATTCTTATCAGCTACCTTCAAGCTTTTCTACTTGAACATAAATCATTAAGTAATGTTATATTTTGAAAAGTGAATGCAGACGCATGTATTTTACTTGAATAAGTGGTATTTGGTATAATTGATATGATGGATTAATTCTTAAAACATTCCATCAAAGCACATTCCATTCTTAAAGATCTGTGTATACTACAACTCTGTTAAGTTAACTACATTTGTTTGTTTACTTGTTTGTTGCTTTGTATTTGTATTTTTGAAGTCATATGAGGGCATTTTCAAATAAGTAATGAGGAAAACAAATTTAATGACGATTTCTTTGTTTTCTTTTTTATTCCTTTTAGGCGGATCATCTTGCCTCCTGATATTCTTCTCTCTCTTGGTTGTGGTGATAGCTGTGGTGGTAGGATCATACTTCTACTGTGAGAGCGACCCATCATTACAGGCCTGCGTGACCGCACATCAAACATTGGATCAAGCTAGCACAGAGATCCAGCGCTGGAAGAGAGAGATTGAAAAGAGATTGCAGTCATTGCAGTCATGAGAGAAGAAGTGATTTAAACTGTACAAATTTAGAATGGACCATGGTTGAATGATCATGTTTTCAAATTAATCAACTAACAGAGACACTTGAACTGCATCCAGTTCTAAAATGGTTTGATTCCTTTGTCCCACTCTCTCTCTCTCTCTCTCTCTCTCTCTCTCTCTCTCTCTTGTAAACAAGTGTATTCTTTTATTTAAACATATTTGTGGCTTACACCCAGTAAATAAGATCGATATTAATGAGTCAGGTATTTGTTCTAGTTCATCGTGACTGTGCCATGGACCAGTGATGGCCTGGTGGTAGAGTCGCTGCCCGGCAAGCAGTGGATGCAGGTTCAAGTCCCGCGGTTCCAAGATTTTTTCTGACTTGTTTTTCAATACAGATCGATCTTATTTACTGGGTGTAAGCCACAAATATGTTTAAATAATTGACATTTCTCCCAGGAAGCATTACATTTAAAAAAGTGTATTCTTATTGAGAATTTGATTTACTCTCTTTCTCTCTGTCTATTTCTTGTGAGTTCCCTTAAAATCCACCCCATGACATGCAGTCCAGCAATTTTCACTAACAGACTGCCATACATCTTAGATATGTCTTGACACTTGCATATTGTCAGAGCCAGAGGTGATTTGTTTTAAATGGTGCTCCTATCCTGAGAGAGAATGAGATACTGTCCACTTGATATCACAACTCAGCATGGAATAGTTCTGAAAATTTTGTTCTCATCGATTGGATCAATATCTCATGAGACATACACTTCCTTTTTCATAAATTTCAAATACTCTTTAATACTATTATCTTATTAACTCTCTAGCTGCTTCAGTCAACTTATAGAACAAACGGTGGACTACTGCAGTCATCGTTTGTAATACACACAACTTAATTATAAAGTACACTCGAGAACACTGGCAGTCTGGAATTTCAATCCGCAGTGGATAGAGTTAAAGCGGGACTGCACTACTTGTAGCTAGGTGTGCCCTCTATATAGCAAACAATGCCTAAGCGGAACCCGTTGGTCCCCCATGATCCCCTTTTTCTTATGTTAATTGAGAGCTGATTTGATGGGATAACCACCTGTCAGTGGCCATGAAGGGAGGTCTAATCCCTCCTGGCCAAACTAGTGCAGACAGGATTTAAATTAATGAAACCTGACCCGGGTCTAAGGAGAGTATGGCAGCCAATATGACTCCTACCGAGGTCCAAGTTATTGCTTTGGCAGGTTTGACTTGGTTTAAGCATAAGAAGCTTGGTGTACATGTAGTTCAAGTTTATATCCAATATTTTGTTTAAATTTCTGGATAGGATCCAAGCCTTGTCTTCTTCATTTTTTTTATTTTTCCCTTAGTATTTTGAACTTGAATTTAGTATTTTAGCTGTGCATATTGTGTACAGGTATTTTGTGCAGCACAGCTGATTAATTGAGAGTATTGTACAGTATTTTTAATCATTTCATTTGCAATATCTCTTTTCAGGTTAAGCAAAACAAAGCATTGCATAACAAAATTATTCAATTTTTCCCGTTGCCCATATGTGTGGTAAAGACAATACAATTTTGAAGCTGCTTTTGAGATCATTTCATCTGAATATATAATGCTGAATTGCTAATTTTATCTATTTCAAGATATAAATAACATTTCTTTGCTGGACTATCCTTACAGTATTTGACTGGACTCCAGTCTAATGTAATTACCGGTAGTGGAAATGGTGGAGAGAGTTCTAAAATCCCTCAAAGAGATTTAGAAGAAAAAAAATTCATGTTAATGTTGATTTTCTTGTAGTAAATATCATGTCCTAAATGTCCTCATCTTTAATATCTTACAATTCTTTTTTCATTATGTTCATATACTGCAAAGCAGTGGTAAGGTGACAATGATATTTCACAGGGAAAGAATTTGTGGGTCACAATGTTTGATAATGGTAAGGCAATTTTTATTTTAAAAAAATAAATTATTACACTATTATGGATAATCATAAGGGGCAACTCTGAAATTTCCATGTTTCCAAGGGCACTCCCTTCAATTTTTCAGGAGAAAAAATAAGGATTATCCCCAAGGAAGGATGTTGTTGTTGTATTATCTGTTGCTATGGGGTTAAAAACTGTTCCTAGCCGCAATGTATTTGAGCGTTGTTGGAGACATCAATTGATGTATAAGTTGTTGCTTGTGCTGTAGTATTTAATTGATGTATGTTATGGAAGATCAGCTGTTTACTGATATTAAATGAATTAATTTTATTAAAGAAAATACATTCCATAAGTATCATTGGTAGGTTTCATTTTGTAGCATTACTTAAACACATATAACGGGGTGCTCA
>JARBES010000131.1:29648923-29659926 GCA_030265145.1 Strongylocentrotus pallidus | reverse complement strand
AAAATAATAATAAATAAATAAATATGTAAAGGTACATCACAACAATCCTTTCTTGATTCAGCTCCATGTAGGGTACATTGCAATATCATGTAACTAGCATTTTCTAATCAAGATTTTGTGATTTTACATCTAATAGTTGAGTACAGAGAGACTCTAGGGCTGTCCAATTTTGTACATATTGCCAATAATCATAATAGATAATCACACCACTACAGGTAATCAAAATATTAACAATAATAATGATTACAATTTACAACAATATCAAGCATTTGTATATTATTCTCCATCATTAACCTAATTCTTTGATTCAACTGAATTTCTGCATTTACTGCACACTCTCCATTGGGAAATATTTCACACAATTGCTATACATACATATTAATCAATAATTATTAGTTTACATCTTGGTGAGTACCAATTACACGCCTGGGAAGAAAGAAGCAATGAAAAATACTTACCTTGCTTAAGGACTGTAACATTGTCCATTATTTATCAAGGATGTCATTCACAGGTGTTTGATTGAAAATATAATCGTAAATCACAATTCCAAAGTGACTTACCATGTTTTTGAACAGCATCGTGGTACCACTTTGGCCTCTCAGGTCCAACAGTCAAACCGGAGGTTGCGCTGCCTGTTCTGTCCTCAGGTTCCTTCTTTATTGCGGGTTGCTGTCCATGCTGCCACTGTTGTGGGTTCTGCTGACTGTATGATGGTGTTGCCTGTTGCTGTGGTTGCTGGTATTGTTGTGGAGGATAATTGTAGGGTTGCTGTTGTTGTGAAGGTGGTTTCCCTTGATAATCTTGACCATCCCATGATGGGTTTTGAGTGTACCCTGCAAATGTTGGTGCAGAGTTGCTTCTCATGTTGCTCTGGTTGCCAGTGTTGTATGCCACTCCACCACCTTGGTGGAACTGGTAACTTTGGCTGGGAGACGGTTGTGCGTGATGTACTGATGACCTTTCAATGGCTGATTTAAAAAAAAGAATAGTTTGCAACTTGAAAATATATCTAAGGTAAAATGTATAATGACACTGAACAATATGAACAATAGTGAAATTTGTTTAAAACTTAAAAAAACTCAAGTGATCACATGAATCGAAGTAGTATATGGCCTACATGTTATTTGAAATGAATACAAATATTATGACGTCAAATTAAAGTTTTTTTAAAACATTTTTATTATTGAAATGACTTGCAGTCTTTAAGAGACTGATAATAAAAACATAGATTATTTCATTGATTTCTTTTATCATTAATTCACAATGAAGCTTCATACCTAGGTATTGCTCTAGTTCAATGACAATGGCTATATTCCCGATCGATTGCATGATATTGGTGAAGTAGTCCAGATCTCCTGGGCCTATCAATGTGTACTTCTCCATCAGGACAAAGAGCTACAGAGGAGAGAAAATACTGCTATGACTTATGTTCATATAGAAAAACAAAAAGACAAACAAATCTTGACCCCCTCCCCAAACTTTGAAACAAACTAGATGGATCTTCAACTGCGCACAGTCCAAAATGATGCCCCCGCCATAGAGCAATTTAACAACCCAAAACAGAAGCAATTTTAAAATTCAAGTTTGATTGTAATCCAGTAACAGGTTCTCAGAATATCGAGAAAACAAGCTATTTTTCATATACAGTACATGTATGACTCTTTGATCTTTGACCTCGTGACCCTAAAATCTTATCAGTTCAATGGCTCTGCCAGATACATAAATGTCCTGAGTTTGATAGTAATCCATCCGTAGGTCCTATTGATAACGCATTCATAAGCTATTTTTTGCATACATAATGAGCCCTATGACCTTCGACTTCATGACCCCCAAATCTAATTAGTTCATTGGCTCTGCAAGATAAATACATGTCTTGAGTTTGATGGTAATCAGTCTATCGGTTCTAATGATAATGTGATCACAAGCTATCTATGCAAACATAATAAGCCCTGTGACCTTTGACCTTGTGACCCCAAAATATAATGAGTTCATTGGCTCTGCAAGATACATACATGACCCAAGTTTGGGGGAATCCATTTATCGGTTCTTGAGATAACGTGATCACGAGAACAGGACGTACAGACGGATGTAGGTACATACGGACATATCAGACCCGAATTCACAAAGGAGGTTATTCGACAAACCTAGGTTTATGTGCGTTTTTTTACACGTTTTTACACACCTTGTCAAAACGTGTCAAAACGTGTCAAAACGCATCATATGACGCACTTTGTCGACAAACCTTGTTTGTGAATTCGGGCCACATCATAGGTACGGACAACCCCAAAACATAATGCCTACATAACACAACCTACTTTTGAGGGGCAATTCAAATATCAATTTCTAGAATCTAATAGTAACCACAGTCACCACAGGTGGCTTTTCATAAAGACTCTCAAAAAATAAAATAAAATAGTCTATATGCATGTAAGATAAGATGCTCTTGATGTAGTTTCCACGTCAGGTTTGACAAGATTTTTCAGAAATGGTCACCATCACAAACCTGTTCTTCTTAATTTTAGTTGCTGTGCTTGTGATTAAAATTACTGAAACTAAAGTCATTTTTGTGAATATTCAGCTCTTAAAAGATTGTAGTTACATCATTACTAGTACCCTTGATTTTGGACTGATTTAGTTAGCAGACTATATCAAAAAGAAGAACCATAAATATCACTGGTCACTTGGTCAGTGAATTCTTTTACAATAAGATGTTCTTTTTAAGTCACCTGTAAGAGTGACTTGCATTCCTCGATGGCTGCAACAGGAAGACAAGAGTCACCACCACTGAGATAAAAAGTAAACTGGTCCCTCTCGTCTCGACTCAGACTGTCAGATATTCGTAGCATCAGCCTCCTGCAAAACCAAAACAGAGTGTGGCTACTTTCCTCCTTCGTTTAAGACTAGAGCAATTAATGCCCAAATCCCTTCCACAGATGAAAAATTGTATCAAAGTGTACATTGATTGATATGACGAGTCAGTTTTCATTGAAATTCTTTTTAACCAACAATCAGCATGATAAATACATATGAAAAGTTGGATATGGTATGCACATAATGAATTTACACTAGAAGTGACAGTTGAAGGCTGATCGTGGATGATGCAAGAAAATATAAAAACATGTTGATTACTAGCAGAAATCAATGCTTACATCCAAAATGAGATGCAAAATGTATTAAATGTCCTGAACAGCTAAAGCCAAGTCTCCTTACTAACTTTATTGAAAGGGGTTCATACCAACATCTTTAAGGTCTGTATTAAAGAATAGGCGCCCTTTTAAATTTGAAGTTTGTGGGGTCCAGAGTAATCAACCAAAATAGAATATCACAATATAAGTAGGAATTCTAGAGTCATTTTTCGTCTTTCAAAATTAAAGTAGGAAAAAAAGCCTAAAACTTTCCGTAGAATCTATAAACGACAAAAAGTGTAACATAACATATATGTCAATTATCAAAACATTTCTAGGACTAACAAATGAAGTAAATTGTATATTTTACCCTCTCCCCGATCAAACTGACTCACTCACCTATATGCACTCAACCTGTGGGCCAAATTTCCTTCTTTGCTGCTCCATGACTGGAGTTTCTTCACCAGGTCAAAGCGATTGATTGCCTGCATCAGAACGACTAGCAGTGAAATGTCGTCTGCTGTGATCAGAGCCAGCTTTTCTAGCTCCGTAAACAGGTAGATGCCGCGGGTCATAGTCTCAAATTTTCGTGGGGCAACCCCCAAGTCCTGGCACAGGTACTTCAGCTTCTCCATATCTCTCACTCCTAATCCATTGTCGATTTCTTTTAGTAGAGTGCGATATTTAAGAGAGTCGGCACCAGGGTTTGCATCGCGTTGAACATCAGCACTCAGTGCACCGTCACTGTAACTTGTTGGAAACGCCATAGTTGGGTCAGGAATTCAGTTATTGGATGATATTTATTAATGTCACGTTGGTTTCCTTGTCAATGTCAGCATAGACCTTCGAAGTTGGAGGTAAAAGAAAAGGTACATGTTTCCTCAGAAAAGATGACATTTTCCCTTATGAATTGTAATGTGAATACAATTGACTACTTTGCAAGGGTGTCATTTTTTAAATGATTTTTTGCAAAAAGGATAGACCCAAATAAGAGATGATTGGTCTAGATGTAATTAGATCTATAAGGCGATGTAATTAGATCTATAAGGTGATGTGAATTAATTTAATATATACCGGTAAGTATTTAAAAGGGTTGGCATCAATGAAAAAAAGTTCCAGGATAATCAATTTCATTACACAAGAGCTAGCCACAGTCTAAAGATAGTAAAACAAAGATGCTCAACGAAGATTAGGCAAGATGCATTCAGCCAACGTGTCATCAATGACTGGAACACACTTCCTGAAGAGGTAGTCACTGCTACCACGGTGAATGCCTTTAAAGCCAGACTGGATCGAGTATGGAAGGACAAGCGTTTCTGCTCCCCATATGAGTAGAATACCCGACGCAGAACTGAGCCAGACAAACTTAACAAGAAGACACCCAACTACGAGAAGGAAGAAAATGAAATTGCACTGGAAGCCAGACTGCTGAGAACACAGCATTCTTCCAGAATGTTGGGTAAAGGTAAAGGTAAAACAATTAGAGGGCCATGATCTTGTCTATGCGTTGTAATTCTGGAATATTCTGGTAATATCAACATGTTTTTCAAAAATAGAACACAGTACATGGAACAACGATTTCCAATTATTAACCAGAACTGCATGCACATCGATTTCCCATGATTTAAGCAATTTATTATCTTCTGCGCATGTATATTAACATGTTTAAAATCACTATCTTGATTCTGGCCCGGCTTATTGGCGGTGACCATCATGACATCAAAGCGAAGAAACATGTACGGAATGTTATTGATACGAAATTGACGGAGACGATCACAATGAATTTGTTAAGAAAACGATGAATGTCCATTCGTAATACTAATAGGTCCATGCTCTAATAAACTGATTTTCATATTATAAACACACAATTTGTTATGATAAAAAGCATGAAAAGCCAGCTTATTCACATTTTTATGTCACATTTTGACCTGTGGAGTTGTTGACGGTGCTCAAAGATTTTGTTGTCTCAGTCCCACACAAGCATCAAGTATCGTTTAGTGTTAGTAATAGTAGATCTACGCAAACTTTGGTCTGCACGTGCACACGCAAAGTTTGGTCACACCACCATAACTAGATCTACATGTAGGTTAAACTAAGGTCAAGGCCAGGGCAAGGGTCTAATTCTAGCGCCGCGCCGGCGCCAACCCGGCTAGATCATCATTGCACTAGACTAGACCGTAGTCGGTGACATGAATTACCTGGTACTGCCCACACATACATGTAGGTGCATTACTATCCTGGCTGTGTATTAAAAGCTGTGCTTTTGATTCTCAACATTTCAAACACCATCTACAAAACTGAACTAATTTCAAACGAAATCGGTACTTTAGTGACAATTGATGACACCTAAATAGCAGTAAAATACAATTTTTTAAAAACTTTCCGATGTTAGAAAGAATAATATAAAAATTCAAATTGTGAGTCTACTGTCAACTTTGCCGATCAGCCGCATCGGCATGATTGTGTGCGTTTCCGTGTTGTGAGTGTATTGACTATTCATGTATTCAAATGCTGCCTATAAACACGTAGTGCAGTGCTAAAGGTCAATACGCATTAGCATTGACTCTGTGGTCTGCAACTCTGTAGCCACTAATTTCTTATTTGCAGATCTAGACTCCTGATTGAACCTGTTAAGCTGTATTATTAACTCGAAAATAAATGAAACTTACCACTTTTCTAGTCAGAAGGAAGGGAGCACAAAACCCATGTAAACTTCTAGACGCTGACTTCTACACCACCGATCGCAGTCTGTTTCAGTTTTTTGTACACATCATCGCTTTGTATGCACCTATGGACGCAGCCATTTTGTTCTGGTAAATTAATAATATGTGACTACTGCCATCTCTTGGTCCTAATCTGACATTTTTCTCTAGACAAAAATTCATTTTTTAAATTCTACTATCAAAGAAAATAAATATCATCATCATCATCATTTATCATTCTAATATCTCTGTCTGTCTGTCTCTGTCTGTCTCTCTGTCGACTTCTCAACTGAGTCATCTCTTTAATATTTATAATAATCTACACAATAACTCTACTCTAAATCTGATTTTGCTACACAGTTCAAATCGATCGTCAAATTTTGATTTATAAATATAAATTTATATCCTCCTATCTCTCTCTCTCTCTCTCTCTCTCTTTCTCTCTCTCTCTCTCTCTCTCTCTCTCTCTCTCTCTCTCTCTCTCTCTCTCTCTCTCTCTCTCTCTCTCTCTCTCTCAGTCCTCTTGTACTATCTGTCTCTCTACTAAATACAGATATCTCTCTTTCTTCTCTTTTTAAAAGTTTTCTATCCCTTTCTCTTCTCTTTTTGAGTTAAAAACAACAACTATTTTCTAAGGCTTACTGAGGTCTTAACTATTACTTTCTTGACCTCTTTCTGAGATCTTTATACTATAATTCATTGTTCTTCTCGATCTTTTCGAGTTCCCTTAATGCTGGTATCTCTCTTTCTTCTCTTCGTGAGTTCTCTTCTACTATCTCTCTTTGTGTTCTTGTTGACTTCTCTTATCTCTCTCTCTATCTTTTCCCATTTCTTTATGTACTCTATACTATACTATATTTCTTCTTTTTCAGTGTTTTCTACTACTATTCCTCTTTCTTCTTTTTCTGAAAAACAAAATTTCTCAGGCTGATTTCCCTTCTTTCTTTAATCTCCTCCGTCTGAATTCTTTATTTTTCTTCTCTTTTCGAGTGTTCTACCATAATCTCTCTTTTTTGTCTTTCTGATTTCTCTATATATATACAATCTCTCTTTCTTCTATGATGCGTTTTCTATTTTTACTACTATCTATCTTTGTTCTCTTTCTTAGTTCTCTACTATCTCTCTTACTTCTCTTCACAAGTTCTCTTCTTCTATCTCTCTTACTTGTCTTTCTGAGTTCTCTATCCCTCTCTCTGAATTTAAAAACGATTATCTAAGGCATTGTGTGTTCTCTACTCCCTATCTTTAATCTCCTCTTTCTGAGTTCTCTATACTATAATTTCTTTTTCTTCTCTTTTCGAGTTTTCTGCTTCAGTCTTTATCTTAAGTCTAAGTTGCTATCTCTCTCTCTCTTTCTGCATGCCCCTCTCTATCTTCTGCTTTTTCTCCCTTCTTAGTTCCCTTCTACTATTTCTCACACGATCGCAAAAACTTTGATAAATACAAAAATACAGACAAGGCCAATTTCGATATCCTATTTTACATCCTATTTAAGTCATTTGGAAACGTGTTCCTCAAACTCTCTCCCGTTCTCCTCCCTCTTTTAGCTGACTTCTCTACTTCTTATATTTCCATTATTGTTCTCTCAGCGTTTTTTAATTCTCAATGCAATGCTTATCTAGCTGTATCTGCTTGGAAATATCACTGAATTCCATTGTTTAGTTTAATTACTTGAGATGAATATATTATATGTGCATTGGACAACGCATGCTGCTGGTCCCCAGGCCTCGATCCTTCTCTATCCCTTCACCTTCTTTAATATCATGATTATTATTATTACCATTATGTATACTACTACTGCCCACTCCTCTTCTGACTCCTATACCATCACCACTATTCTACATAACAATTAATGAATGCATCAAGAACGTATACATGAAAGTGCTGCAAAATGTATTTATTTCTCTAAGAAGCTAATTGTTGAATATACCATGAAGTACTGATCGTCAAAATCTCAACAAACATTCAGCTGATTGGTGTGATCCCCAAAAGTAATTGATTCTTTGCATAATAATCCTCCAAGTAGAAATAATTGAAAACTATATGGTAGCTGTTATATGAATTAAAATTAACATAGCAACATCATTTGTAAATGTACATACAAATAATTTGAAGGATGCAAACATTTTACTGGCTCTTCTGGGAAGTAAATCTTTAGTTTTGGTCGGTAGCGGAGTTCTACTACAAGAGAAAAGTTAGTATTTGAATTATTGCAAAGTGCAATGACCTTGTACAAGATTCTCAAGAGTAATACACTGTTGCCCACACATTTAGAATAAATGGTAGTTTTAACTCTTTTCTTTAAAAGATTAGCACATAATTTATTCATGGAGATTGATCATTAATGTTCTGTGAAATATAACTATCAAGAATAACTAACAGAGTCACAATCCTTGTGCATAAGCCTAGTGCAGCCTTTACATTCAGCCTAAATAAGTTCTGAGTAACAAAAGATAAAAGATAGTAATTAAATCTCACATTATGTCTGATCTTTGGAAACTACTGCAATACATTTTATCATTCTGCAACGTACATTGAAGGTATATGTAACCACAGTGTACTTTAAAGAGAAGGTTGAGTTCTGGGAAGATGTGAAATATAATTTGTGAGTGTTATCATTGTTATTATGCAAGGGTGAAAGAACATCAGATAAAACATGATCCCTGAAAAGAATGGCTCTTCAAATGCCTTCATATTCTAAATATAGCATGTAACCTCGTAAAAATCGGGACAAATTTTTACGCCACGTGTTCGTGTAGTACCATATACATCTTTCTGTGTACAGTGCTTGTAACTTTTCCAAGGCTGGGCCAAATTTCTTATCATTTTGATGATTCCAGAACCTTGCAATACACACAAATACTTATATGCTAGATGATCAACCTTTTCTGATCGATTCCACACCCGTTTCTTTCACAATGCAATTGCATGACCAGAACTCAACTTCATCTTTAACTCATGTGCAATTGTGAGATATCATCTTGAATGAATGATCTGATACAAAGAAACTTGAGATGGAAACAACAACTCTTGGCAACCACCACTCAGAGATAGAATGACTTATACACTCAATCAATGATTGCAGTGTAGCATCTTTTTGTGCCACTTAAATGTCATTAAGTACCTAACTTGCAGCTTCAATCATGCAATAAGTTTAAATGCCAGCTTAAAACCTTTCAACGATACCAAACTTAATCTAATCCCACACCTTTAATTGGTAAGAAAGACATCTTGCAGATCCAGAGGCAATTAAAACAAACATTGAAAAAAATGTGATTTACTCTACATTTATGATATGCATGTTTAGTACAAAAAATAAAAACGACTTATCAGTAAATTGTATAGGCCCATCTTTAGTCAAAAGGTTACAAAATAACAAATTCTAAAGAAAATTCTCAGTAAAAATTCAACAATATAATATTTGTTCATCTTCCAGAAGTATTTCCAATAAATCAGTATTCAATAAATTGACGACATACTCTGTTATAAACATCAACAAATCATTCCATTCGCATTGCATTATAAAGACACTTAATTACCATTATAATGAGAATCGATCAAAAACAGTCATCATATTTCAGAGTAAAAATTGTATATCTCTTACATTACAACAAACCATATACCTCTAGAAAATATTAAAACAAAATTATGGCAGCAACAACAAAATATTGTTTTGATATCCAAACACTTTCCATTCTCAGACTCTGGCAAATTGTGCCAAAAGGGGCTTCAGCTTTAAATTGCAATCAGAGACCGTGATGTTCCGACATGTTGCAGTGCCCTCTTCCACTTCCATGATCCATTTTACCATCAACAACAAATGAATTTTCTTTTGATCTATGCCTGGTGAAGGATACCATACAACTAGAAAATGCTTGGATACATAATGTGACTGAACAAAAACGAAGTACAGCCAAACCTGTCTTAAAGGCAACCTCTCTATAAATGCAACCTCTCTATAACCGCCATCTGAAATGATTGTCTTTTATCAGTATATTTCTCTTTGAGAGAGAAATGTCTGAAAGCCCGGCCAGTGCACTACTTGTAGCTACTTGCGCCCTCTATATAACAAACAATGCATAATCAGTGACCATTGGTCCCCCATGATCCTCTTTTTCTTATGTTAATTGAGAGCTGAGTTGATGGGATAACCACCTGTCCAGTGACCTTTCAGGGTGGCCTCTTCTGTAAACTAGTACTGATGTGCTTTAAAGAGCCCATCTAGAATGGCCTGAAGTATCTTACGGTAGCTACTTTTTGTGTTTTTAATTCTCTTGGATGGCCTTCATAAACAGGTTTGACTATACCAAAGGTTTACAGACTTTTCAATAAAATGTACATATATATGATTTTTTTTCTTCAAAATGTATATATGGTAAAAAAAGTATCACCCATCACCAGTTAAATGATTAAACATGCTATAAAATACACAGATGCATAGATAGAAAATAAACCAAGATATTTATCATTGGATTCATTCAATAGTAGTACTGTTCAATTGAATATAGCTATCAACTTGTGCGCTAACAAACATTGTTACAAAACTGTCTAGCTCCCATACCTTGAAAATAGATATTGACAGGGTTATATATTTCTATGATAAATGTACATGTATATCATATTCATACTCTATTACTTGCACACACCATTTCTCATAAAATATATTCTCTATAGTTCTCAAAATTGTGCAATTGACAGTGAGGTCAAAGGTCATGCAAACCTACATGTAGTAGTATTGAATTACCCGTTAAGGGTAAAATAAACACAACAACAACAAAAACAACAACTACGTGATAACACATGAATCAAATGTCAAAGTTTGATATGAAAGACTAGGGGTGAACACACTGGGTGATCACAATTATACCTGTACAAACTTTGAAACGTTCAGTTCTTGGATCCCCTAAAAATATATATTTTTGTGGACTTATGGAAAGACTATTGCATAGTTCACTCTTTCTATAAAAAAAACTTCCTTTAATACAGCTTGCATGACCTTATACATTGAAAGCAAATAGAGATGAAAGTATCAAAAACAAAACCCAAACACTTCTTTTAAACATCACTGCACCAGCTCTTATGCCGATATTTTCGCCTCGAGATTAAAAAATATCTGTCTCTGTGTCATAATATACATGTAGTGTTTCCATTAATAGGATAAGGCACATTTTATAGG